>CATOQI010000130.1:0-15330 GCA_951802705.1 Netelia virgata | reverse complement strand
TAAACATTTATTATAGAATTAGGGTTATAATTATTTTAGAATATATTCTCAACATCCCCCTTATTAAAACCCATCTTCAACAATCAATTTCAATTGTGATGCATGCCTTTTAATTACCTGACTACCTACTACTATTTTGTATGCATTATTTCCTAAAGCTTCTTTTACTATACCTTTCATCTTAAACTTAGGATCTCCTTTTCTTAAATTTACTTCGTTCTTTATGATAACCTTATCCCCCTCCGCAAATAAAGTTTCTTTTCCTAGTTTGCTGTTTTGTTCATTAAACTTAATAATATTTTCAAACTGCTTTTCTTTAACCTTTTGTGCATTTCCTGGATTGCAAGCTTCTATCGGAGACATTCCTAATTTCGAATGTTTTATACTATTATAGACATCCACAACATTCTTGACTTTACTTTTCATATTTCTAAAGCTCTCGTCTTTATATATTCCTTCTTGTATGGTTCTATTGAACCTTTCAATTCTCCCATTAGATTGATGATGAAATGGCGTAGTATAATGAATCTTAACTCCTTTATTCTGCGCCCAGATTTTAACTTCTTTGCTAAGGTTCTCTTTTGATTGATCTAATATCAAATTTCTTATTTTGATCTCCTCATAAATATCATCCAAGAAATCCACAACTTTTTTGCTGTCTCTTGAGTTTAAAACCCTAGCCCAAGCCTTTCTAGTGAAATAATCAATACCCGTTATAATATATATCCCTTTTATCGGCCCTATAATGTCAACAGCTACCTTCTCCCCCATTTCATAAGAAGTCACAAACAAAATTCTTTTACCTCTTTTTGGATTATACATTTTGCATCTGATACATTTATTTAACTCATCTTTTACCAGATTTCCCATTTCTGGCCAACTATATTCTTTAGCTAGTTCTTGGATTACTATTTTGGCACCTCTATGTACTAATTGTACATGCTTATCTCTGATAATCTTCCTTCTTTCTTTCACATTAACTAAATTCTCATGCTCCTCAACTAAATTAATTTCTTTGCTATAAGATCTTGATAAACAGTCCGCATGCGGAATTTCTTCCCCCTTCCTGTATACAATATTATAATTGTATTCACTTAATTTATCTAACCATCTCTGTATCCTTAGAGATTTAATTTCCCCCTTATTTAAAGCCTCTAATGCCTTATGATCCGTTATAACGTCAAAACTATTTCCGTATAGAAAATATCTATAAATTTCCATACCCCATAACACAGCCAAACATTCTTTCTCACTAATACTATATTTTATTTCGGCAGGAACAAGTCTTCGTGACGCATACGCGATCGGGAAAAATTTTTCATCGACTTTCTGCGATAAAATGGCACTTAGTCCAGAATCACAAGCATCTGTTTCCAAAATAAATGGTTTGGTAAAGTCAGGTTGTCTTAGAACAACTTCTGAACTCAAAATGCTCTGTAAATTTCTAAACGCCAATTCCTGTTCCTTTTCCCATTTGAAATCACTATCCTTTTTTAGTAATTCATACAAACTCCCTGCAATCTTTGCACATCTTGGAATGAACTTTCTATAGTAATTTATTAATCCTAAAAATTCCTGTAACGACTTTTTATTATATGGCCGTTTTAGATCCGAAATTCCTTGACCCGGAATAATCTTTGGCATTATCTTGTTATACGCAATAACATGCCCTAAAAACTCAACACATTCTTTCTTAAAAATCGACTTCGTCTCGTTAATAACTAAATTATTTTCTTTAAGTTTTTTTCATAACATTCTGATAACCTAAATCGTGCTCTTCTTCTGTTCTACCAAAAATTAGTATGTCGTCCACGTAAACATAACAGTGATTTCCTATCTCATCCTGTAAAATCTCATCCATGAATCTTTGGAAAATCGCCGGTGCATTTTTAAAGCCCATCGGCATTACACACCATTCATAAAGTAGATGTTTAAATCTGAATGCCGTTTTATATCTATCCCTTTCACACAACTCGATCTGGAAAAATCCATCCTTTAGATCCAATTTTGAAAAATATTTCATTTCATTTAGACTATAAATAAGTCTGTCTATGTGCGGGAGTGAGTAATTATCTAGAGCAACCAATTTATTTAAAGCAACTAAATTCGTTGTAACTCTAATTGAACCATCCGGTTTGACAACCGGTCTCAGATTACTCAACCAGGTTGACTTTGATCTTCTTATGTATCCCTTCTTTACTAACTCACAAATTGCCACTTGAACTCCATCCTCCAATTTCTTCGGAAGATTATATACTTTTTCCATAACTATACTACCCGGCGGAGTTTTAATCTCACATATTCTATTGTGTTTGTTTTTTAAAAACATCTCTTTAATTCCTATCTTACCTACTAAAATTTTAAACTTCTCTACCAATGGGAGTACATAGAACTTTGATTTGAACATTTTCCCTTTGTATCTGTATTCCAGCATAACATGCTCTTTAACTACAAACATCTGTTCCAAACATGTATAAAATTTTAATTTCCTATAGTTTTTATGTACTTTCAGTTTCAAATCATTAATAGATTTTTTCGAAATAAAATTATACCAAGAGCCAGAGTCAAAAATAACCGAGACCAATTGCCCCTGCACATAAAAAGAATTATCTTTAATAAAATTTCCATCAATTTCGGTCTCCTCTCCAACTACCTCATTAACAGCCTTTAACTTTGATATGGGGTACCTTTTCCTTTTCATAGGGCAATCCTTAGCTATATGACCCTTCTTATTACACAAATAACATACTATAACTTGATTACTATGAGAACCTGAGCCACTCTTATGACTCCTTTCTAACTCCACTACCTCCCTTTCCATCTCATCAATTGTCTGGTAAAAATCCTTCCCCAATTCATATGATCCAGCTAATAAAACTCTTATAAATTTAAATTTTTTCTGAATCCCATTCTTAATTATGTTTTTCATATCTGACGCCTCTATACCTGCTGTTAAGCATCTATTACTCACATCCCGTATAAAATCAGACACCGACTGTGTCTCCTTCTGTTTCAGATTGTATATATTGTACAATCCGATTCCACTATCAAATTCCTTTTCCGCCAGTTCTTTCCACATTTCAAACGTAAACGAACATCTTCGTTTATCCTCCATTATTCTACAGTGCCAATCCAAGACATAGGAATCGGCTCTACTGATAAAATAATCAATCTTCTCTTCATTACTCAACTTCATAAAACATGAAAGAGAAGTTGCTCTTTTAATCTCCAACATAATGTTTTTCATATTAATTTCGAATTTCATATTCTCCACCATAAACATTTATTATAGAATTAGGGTTATAATTATTTTAGAATATATTCTCAACATTAACAATACAATAATTTTCTTGTACTTTCTGTATTAATGTAGATCTTCTTCTTAGTATCGAAGTAAATTCTTTTAGTCTACAAAAGTACTTTCGAGTACATTTTATTTTTTTTTAAATAAATTATTTTTTTATATTTTAGTAATCTAAAAATAGATTTTTTTTTAAGAAAAAGACTTTAAAATATAGGATTTACTTAAGTCAAGTTTATTTATCATAATTAAGATCCTTATTTTCTAAGGCAGGCTCACTTAAGTTTTTTTTAACAAACATGATCTCTTTTGGAATACTATCTGTCTTGTTTAATGCTTTTCTTATATACTTGCAAGATTCAACAAGTGGTATAAAGTTTTGTTTTATTTGGCTAACCTCTTTAGCTCATCTAAAATTAGTTGTTATTTTGAGATACAGAATTCAAAAAGTTTTTCGGAGCTGTCACAGAATACAACATCTTTAAATGCAGCTACTAGATTATCTGTTACTTTCTGACATACATTTTTTCTAATTAGAAGCAGGGTAGCTTCACTATCAGAAAATTTCTTAATTAAGGGTATATCACCAGTTCTAACTTCAGTTAAAGCAGCTCATATGTCTTTGGACTGGTGTTTACCTTGGAAACTAATTCCTTTAAGGAGCACAAACCTTGAACTTACAGTCTAATGGCGACTTCCCTTCTGTAACCTCGTCCATCTGGGGACCGAGGGTTGGGAATAGATCCCCATATAAGTCAATATTTTCATTTGAGGTTTTTAATTGATTGCCACGTAGGCTGCTGATGTCGCTCAGTTCATCTCTTTCGTTTATTTCTTTTGTATGTTGTGTTTCATTTTTTAAGTTCATCCGTTCGGGGTTATTTCTGTTTATATATTTTATTCTTAATTTACTCGAGAGCTTTGACACTTTAAGATTTAAAATATTACATTAGTTTACATCCATTTACTTGTATTTTAAGCAGGTGTTGGATCTCCATATTTCACACCTGTCAAATATATCATTGATAATTATCTTAACAACCTGTCAAAGTCTACTTGGTCCTTCTATAATCAGAACCGTTTCCTTCATGTCGTCTAACGTTTACTTTTATTTCTTAATTCGAATGCTTCATTAGGTGACATGCCAACTCCACGATGAAAAGTATCATTATAACTTGAGATTACACTTGTTAAAACTTTCTTTGTTGGGCCTTTTACATGTTTTAATCCTTCACGAATAGTTCTGTTAGCTCTTTCTATTCTACCATTGCTCTGGTGATAATATGGTATTGTGAATATTCTTCTAATTCCTTTCTCATCACAAAACTTGTTTTAAAGTCTGTTATTAAACTCTTTTCCATTGTCGCTTATAAGATCTATAATTGGAAATCGCGAGTAAATATCTTTTACAAAATCTAAAATTTTCCATGACTCTTTTGATTTTATAGCTTTCCCAAATACTTTCATTGTGAAATTATCTATAGCTAAAATTACAAGTGTCTTTTCTTGATTTCCAAAATATTCAGTGCAACTCTTTCCCTGCTGAATGAGTGTGAATAAATAATCTTGGTTTTACTAGTTTTTTATCTTTTTTGAGACAAATAAAACATTTCTCTAAGACCTTTGAAATCATTTTTTGTGTAGCCTTTATACCTACTTTTTCCAAATCTTCTTTTATTCTTTTTCTATGATTTAGTCTAATATGATGCTAAAAAATTCTACTTGATAAATCACTTTCCAATGTGACATCTTTTTGATCATACAAATTGATGGTTCTCGGCTTCTACTAAGAGAATCTGCTGCAATAATATCCGTTCCCTTTTGATCTTCGACTTCAAAATTAAATTCCTTAAATTTATAAAACCATCTTTGAATTCTACCGGATCCAAACTCAATCTTCGATTTAATAAATTCAATGGCTTTATGGTCTGTTATCAGTTTGAATTTTTTTCCACTAAGTAATATTGAAGTTTTTCCATAGCCCATAACGCGGCTAATACCTCTCTTTCTGTTATTACATAATTAATTTCTGGACCACAAGTGTTCTTGACAAGTATGCTACTGCTTGATTATTATTTTTTTTTCTTTTTTTTCTTTTCTTTTCTTTTTGCTTCTGCTTCTTCTTTTTCTTTTTGCTTCTGCTTCTGCTTCTTCTTTTATCCATCTAAATTTTATATCTTTATTTTGTAACTTATATTAAGGTTTTAATAAATTAGATAATCCTTTGACAAAATGTCTGTCGTAATTAATCATACCAATAAAACGTTGTAATTCTTTTTTAGTCCGCGGGCTTTTATAATCCATGATACCTTGAGCTCTATCTAAGCTAGGTTTAACAGTATTTAATGAGATATCATATCTTAGAAATTTTATATTTTCTACATTGTTTACCCTTTTTTCTTCATTCTCTTTTATTTCGTAATCCTTCAATCGTTTAAGAACTTTGGCAAAATTGTCTTGATGCTCTTCTATAGTTCTTCCGTATACCAGAATATCATCTATGTAGACTAAACACCATTCTTCTAGCAAGTCATCTAGTATTAATTGTTATATTCTATTATTTTATTAAACCCCAATTATGTCAAGCACTTATATGGGGGCGATACCGAACCAAAAGTTGTCAAGTGATAGCCGTGGCCAAGAGGTCAGAAGATTATTAGATGAGTTTGATATTATAGTTTATAGAGTAGAGTTAGAAGAGTATGACAAGAGTGAATGGGAAAAGAAGATATTTGAGTTTGCTTTACGAGAGTTAAAAAGTTTTATTTTAGGAAATTTAAAGCAGGAAGAAGAAATTGTAACGATAAGAAAAAAATTAGTTTTGAAGTTAAAGGATGTAGAAGAACGAGAAAGTGCTGAGAAGAGGTTTACTGAGATTAGAGAGAGAGAGAGAGTCATGACGACCGTGGAAGAAGCTATAGAGATGAGAAAAAGATTTTACAGAAGAGTACTAAGTTACGATGTTTTTATTGTGATAAAGTAGGCCATAAAGCTGCAGTGTGTTATATGAGAAAAGCCAGGGAAAGATTTAGCAAAAGAGACGTTAGAGAGATCCAAGATAAATCCGAAGCTAGTAGTGATACAGAGACGATTATGGAAAGAGGGTACAGGAAATCTGATCGTGAACTAAGAGTGAAGATAGAAGGTAAAGAGAAGGAATACGAAGGGAAAGATAATAGTAAAAGGAAGAAATTGAATTTGGAAAAATATGTTGAAAAAATTTAAGGATGTTTTTAATAATGATATGGGAGAAGTGAGATATTGTAAAATTGAAAAATGTAAGATTAGGACAGAAGAAGGAAAAAAAAATTATAAAAAAGGACAAATTGTTCCGCAGGCACTGATAAGAGATACAGAGAAGCATTTAGATGATTTGATGAATAGAAAAGTGATAAGAGAATCTAATTCGGAATGGAGAAATCCTATAAGATCTATTGTTAAGCCGAATGGTGATATAAGGTTAGTAAGCAATTTGATAGCGTTAAATGATATTGTTGAAAAAGATAATTATAAGTTAGCTAATATTAGAGAAGTCATTAGAGCAACACAAGGTGCTAAATATTTGTCGGTATTTGACCTGAAAGAAGGCTTTTATAGTATTGAAATCGAAGAAGAGGATAAACATAAAACGGCCTTTGAATTTAATGGCAAGGCGTACGAGTGGAATTCGATGGTAATGGGTTATAAGAATAGCCCGCAGATATTACAGAGAATTATGGACAACATTTTTAGAGATATGAAAGGGAAAGGAGTTGAAATATATATGGACGATATAGTGGTTTACAGCAAAAATTTAGAAGAACATGAAAGAATAGTAGATGAAGTGCTTAGAAGATTAAGAAGTAATAATATGAAGTTGAACATGAGTAAGATACAGTTTTGTCAGCAGGAGGTAAAGCTACTAGGGGCAACATTGAATGGAAACGATATTGTACCTTCAGAGATAAAGAAGAATGAGGCGTTATATTTTCCTGTGCCTACGTGTGTTACTGAAGTGAGGAGATTTCTAGGAATGACCGGATGGTTTCGAGATTTTATAAAGGGATATGCAGAATTAACGGTAAATTTATAGACAGCTTGAAAGGGAGAAATACTAAATGGACTTGGACAAACGAGATGGAAACGGAGTTTGGTAGCCTGAAGAATGTATTAAGAAACTTAGGTAAATTAAAGATAGCTGATTATGATAAGGAATTCTTATTAAAAACTGATGCGAGTAACATAGGTATGGGTGCAGTTCTGTTGCAAGAAAATAGCAAAGGTGAATGGGTTCCAGTCCAATGGGCTTCTAAGAAGTTTACTCCGACATAGGTGAGATATGGTATCTCAGAGAAAGAGATGTATGCAGTTTTTTGGGGAATAAAGAAGTTTGAATATGAATTAAGGGGAAGAAAATTTAGAATTAAAACAGATCATAAAGCGTTAGCTGAGATTAGAAATAAGCCCGATTTTAAGAATGCCAGGATAAACCGATGGGTAGAGAAGATACAGGAATTTGATTTTGAAATTGAATACAAGAAACCGGATGAAATGGTTGTTGCCGATGCTTTGAGTAGAGTTTACACCAAGGAAGAAGAAAGTAAGGAACAAGTGATAAGAGCAAGACGAGATAAACAAGTTGAAGGAAAAAGAAAGAAGCATGTTAAGATAATAAATGGACAGGAATTTTGGGTATTTGATGATGGAAAGGAGCAAACTATGCCTCCAGAGAACGAAAGAGAGCAGTTGATTAAGGATTGTCATGTAAAACTGAACCATAGAGGTAGAACAAGTGTATATTACGAAATAAGAAAAGAATTTTATTGGCCAGGAGTTAAGGATCAGATTGAGAAAGTTTTGAAAAATTGTGAAACGTGCCAAAAGTATAATCGGAAAACGAGCGGCGGTACTGACTTTGTGTGTACAACAAGATATTTAGAAAAGATAGGATTAGATATTATAGAATTTAGAGAAGAAATAGTGTTTATTGTAGTGGCGATTGATTATTTTACGAGAAGAGTTTGGGCTAGAGTCTTAAAAAGTAAACAGGCAATGGGAATAGTGAATTTTATAAAAGATTTATGTGCGCAAGGGAAAAAAACAGAAGAGATAATTACAGACAATGGTAGGGAATTTTGTAATGAGCAGATGAGAGAACTCTGTAGAACATTAAATATTGAGCACAGGAAGGTAGGAGTCGAATCGCATAGAAGTAATGGAAGAGTAGAGCGTATAATCAGGACGTTGCGCGATAGTATTTTAAAGAGTAAAGAAGTTGAGTTTGCAGATAAGGTATACGAGGCTATTGAGACATACAATTTGAGCTTTCATGTGGGGATAGATTGTACGCCCATAGAGGCAGTTAAAGATGAGACAGGAAAAGTAATGCTTGAAAATAGTCCACAGGGTAAATATTTCAAACAGTTTAGAAGGTGGTACAGAGAAGAATTTGTTAAGAACCAGATAGTTAGAGTTGCTAAAAGAGAAAATCTGCTTGGGTGCAGTGAGTACAGTAAGGGTAGATTCTTAGAAATGGGCAGAGTGATTGAGCTATGTCCAGGT
Source organism: Netelia virgata (assembly GCA_951802705.1). Lineage (NCBI taxonomy): Eukaryota > Metazoa > Arthropoda > Insecta > Hymenoptera > Ichneumonidae > Netelia > Netelia virgata. The sequence continues at coordinate 6,488 of CATOQI010000130.1, read as the reverse complement.
GATTCGTATATTGTGCGGTTAGAAAATGGAAGATTGTTTAAAAAGAGACATTATGATTTAAAAGGCGTTGGTAATTTGCAGTATGTTGAAGGAGACTAATCGTCTGGAGGGGGGATGTTATATTCTATTATTTTATTAAACCCCAATTATGTCAAGCACTTATATTAATTGCATAGCTCTTTGAAAAATAGCCGGGCTATTTTTAAAACCTTGTGACATTCTTTTAAATTGCATCAATCTTAACCTGAATAAAATGCGGTCTTCTCTTTATCGTTTTCAGCTATAGGGATTTGAAAAAACCCATCATTTAAATCTATGCTAGAAAAATATTTTTGACCATGATGTAAAGTAATAAGTTCTTGAATCTTAGGTATTTCAAAACCATCTAAATCCACGATATCATTTAGTTTTCTATAGTCTACACAAAACCTTAGTTTTCCACATATTTTACGCACTAGAACAACAGGGTTTAGCCACGATGAACAGCTTTCTTCAACGATTCCTCTTTCTCTAAATCCTTTATTAAAGTTTCAAAATCACGTTTATCTTGTAAAGTTCTAATAGGTTACTCCAACTTATTGGAGGATGATTTTTTGTATTAATACTACAGCTTATGGGTAATACCATCTTTAATCTCAATCTTTTTGAACATGAATTACTCAACAATATTTCTTCATCATTTTTATTATCCACTATATTAGAATTTTCAGTTATTTTCTTTCCATCATATTCAACACTTAACTCTACGGTTTCATTTACTCTAATTTTTGATCCATCAATAGATTTAAATTCTTTTTTTCGTTTTATTTATTATTATATTTTCTAATCTTTCCAAAAATTTGCTTGTTATAACTCATTCACAAGCTCCACCATCAAACACAGCCGGAAAATTAATATTATTTTTTTTAATAAGTTCAATGTCTAGGTCATAGGAATTAATAATTTTATTTACTAAATTTAAAGGTTTATCATCTTTTTTGTTTGGACAATCAGATGCGTAGTGTCCTTTCTCTACAGCTATAGCAACTAATTTTAGATAGATCGGTTGTTTTGGACTTATTTTGGCTGTTTTCAACATAAGTTTTATCATAACATTTTTGAGCTTTGAATCTATAATTATCTTCAAATTCTTTAATTCTATTGATAGTATCTTCTAAGGTTATTCCAAATGCATAAAAAAATTGTCTAAATATTTCTGGTACCTTTTCACATCGCAATTTTTAAAGACTTCCTCTTCTTTTGTATTGCTTACAGAAGCTTTATCCTTCAATCTTTTTACATATTGACTCCACAATTCGTCACTATATTTTTTTATTGATTCTAAAGACTGTTCAGTACAAATGTCAATATTTTTCATTTTGAATTCTTCCCAATTAGTTTGTAAATTCCCCTCAGTTCCAATCTCATAAAACCAATCTTTAATGGATGGAATGCTCTTCTTTTGATGATCATCATCATTTTTGTCTTCAAACTTAAGTTTTTAAATTATCCTCACATTCTAATAAAAAAATCTCTCTTTTAACTTCTTTTTCTTTCATATTCTTCATGAAGGAGACAATAGGAACAGTTGTTAAATTAGAATTTCCATAGCTTTTTACTTTTTCCGCTGTAAAAACTTCCGCTTGTAAATCTTTCTTATCTTTCGTGTTTTCCTCAAAGACCCTTGTCTTTGTGCTGGGATTGGCTCCACTGGCTATCCTCTTGTCCTTCTGAACATAAAATATATTTTCAATTTATATTTTTTATTTATTTTAAATTCTTTTATATATGTTTTTCTGAAACATATAAACAAACATTACAATCGATTGTTTGTATATTCCAAAACTGGATGTATTACATCCAACAGTGTTTATTGTTTCCTGTGCTCCATTGACTAATGCTTGGGGTGTGCTCCTATATTTAATATTAACTTTCTTCCATTTTGGGGTGTTTGTTTCACACATTATGTCCTTTAATACATCACCCTTTTTTTCGTCGAAAAGCCTTGGGAATTCTTTAGTTAGTTTCGTCAAATCGTATATTACTTTTTCCGTACTGATAGGGTAGGAACTCCAATAAGTATGTCTTTTTTGCTGTCTTCAAATTTACCTATTAGGCATTCAGTGGTCATGATAATGATGTCTAATTCTATCGTTACATATACTTTCTTGTTAATTTCTGTATTCTTCCCAAAGATGTTTTTTAGGATCTCTACGTCGTAATCTGCCGTAATAAGCTTTTTCTCTTCTGCAAATCGTGAATTAAGATTGTATACTTCGAAATCGGCATCTAAAAACGCTTTGATGGGTTCTTGTGGCATTATTAGTCGGAAGACGATTAAAACATAGGTAATTTTCTTTGATGTTCTTCCCACGGCTAAATTAGTAAGGTTATAATTAAATCGTTTATTAGGTTTATTCTCGTTGTTAGAGTTTTTATACTGAGAGTTATTTCTGTTGGCTGATGATTCTGTATTCATAAGTATGGGTTAAAAGCTAAGAAAATATTTATAGTAAAATATTTTCTAGAAAATTATAAAAATGTGGAATTATACCACAGTTCTCCATTTAATTTTATCTGTTTTCTATTTTTTGATCTTCATTTTCTTGTTCTTTTTCCTCTTTTGTGATTTGATCTAAATATCTTATGGTAGTATTTCCAACAACTTGATTTATTGGTTTTTCTTTCCTTTTTTTAAAGTCTGAATTATTAAGCTCTATATTTGAAGTTTTGGATCATGTGAACTTTATGCCCCGCCTGTTTAGTCAAGAATTATTTTTGTTAAAAAATAAAATTAAATAACTTTTAATATATCTAAAATAATATTTAGCGCGTTTTCTTTATATGTATCAACAAATAAGAAAAATGTTATAAATCTAGGTCTATCATCTGTACGAACACCTCTTTGTGCTTTTATGTCTAACTTTATTTTGTTATTGAAAATTTCGACATGATGTGTGTGTACTCCGCCTTGTGGATCTACAAAATTATATTTATGTGTTATTCTTTTTAAATTAAAGTCATCATTAGGTGCTAAAATGTTGTAGGCTTTCCATTCATCGGCATGAATGACACTTCCAGGTCTTAAAACAGTTTATATGATCGGTACCATCGTATTTTAACTTCTGTTAGAAACTATCTTTGCGTATCCTTTAGCTGGTCTAGCACTAGTATCTACCATAGTGAGTGCCCATGTAGGGTTCACAGCTGACCTTCCTCTGTGCGATTTGACGTTATGATTTAATTTTGTTTCATCGACCTGCACACAAATGTTGGGTCCTCCCAGTCTTATAGGATTTGCTTCAAAGTATACTTCAATTTCTTTTGTTAATTTTTTTAAATTTTTCCTATAGTTTCTCTACTTACACCAACATAATTTGCAATATCTATATGCTTAGTCTTTCTAAGCAAATAAAAAATAATTTTTAATATCGTTTTTGTATTTAAAGAACTATTATGGAAGTATGGCATTATTACTGGGCAGTTTGCCTGAAGCTAGAAAAACTTCTAGGACACAACTGCCTGCGCCTAATGTATTGTGGGTAAAACTGTTTATTAGGGAACTGCTAGTAGATGCAGTATTGCTCCTGTTTGTTGCACGCTGTGATGGGATGCTGCTTGTATAATCGTTTGGTCTAAACATCCTCATAAAAATAATTGGGGTAAGAATAAAGAAAAATATTTGTATGAAATATTTTTTAAGAAATCTATTTGGAGGGAAAAATATAAATCTAAAATAAAAATAGAATAATGTGGCAATAATACCACATACTACCCTCCTATGCCAGATTGATATTTTTTACGTGGGTCCAACCTGAATCATCTGACAGCTTTATCCAATATCCTCTGCTACCTATGTGCACAACATGGCGTGGTGTTGCTTCATACTTTGGGTCTAATTTCTTGGCCTTAAAATTTCTTTTATAAACTTTATCCCCTATTTTTAAAGGTATCCTATTACGCTCTTCATTCAACTTATAATGTATCATATTTTTTCTCTTTTTAATATCGTAAAAGTTATATCCATGATGTATCATATGAGGCGATGCCTTTAGGCTTCTATTGTAGTTCAAATTTAAAGTATCTTCGATCTTATTCACTATATCATTCATATTACTATTCTTATTAATCATTAATACAAATGTTATTGTCTTATTTATACGTTCGGAAACTCCATTACTGCTCGGCGTATATTCTGGAACTAATACCTGTTGAATACCTTGGCTTTCGAGAAAATCTTGCACTTCCTTATTAACATAACATGTTCCATTATCTGAAATTACAGTTTCTGGTTTCTTATAACTTTTAATCCAATTACTAAGGCTTTCAATAACTTGCTTAGCTTTTATTTTCTCATAAAAATATATTCGAGTATAACGGGAGTATATGTCTGTTATGGTTAAAATATATCCTGACTCACCAACACAATCTGTTTTAAAATCTCTTATACTAAAGGGTCCGTATACATCTGTTGAGATTCGTTCGAATTTCCCTTTTGCTGTTATGTTGTTCAATCTGCTATTTTTATAGCTCTTAATTTTACATCTTTTGCAGACTACACATTTTCTTACAATTTTAATTATTCTTGTGAAAAGGTTTGGGATCTTAATATTATCCTTTAGATTGTTATACATTGTTGTTACTCCTCTGTGACAGGATAACTCATGTATTTTTTGAAGGCATTGATCTATTTTCTCTTTATCTATTATAACTCTCTGTTTGCTATCAAGCTGCAATTGCGAGTTTTCATCTCTCATATGTGCAAAATTTATTATTGCTTTATACTTCTCTTCTATACTTGCTTCTTCACTGCTAATTTGCCAACACCTAGACATTTTATCGGCTATCACATTATCTTCTCCGTTTTGATGTAATATTTTATAATCAAAACTGTTCATAATAAGTCTCCATTTACTGATCCTCGAAGTTAATTTTTTATTTTCATATAGGCAATTATTATTATCTGTTAATATTTCTGTGTAATGTCCTTGTATTATTTTCTTAAAATGTATCATAGAAAGTAAAATAGCGAGATATTCCTTCTCAACGATGCTATAATTTAATTCTGCACCTAAAAACTTTTTACTGTAATATCCCAAAACTTTATCTTCTTGACGTAAGACTGCTCCTATTCCTATATCTGAAGCGTCTGTTTCTAAGGTGAACTTTTGGATCAAGTGCATTATTTCGCCCATTGGGCGATTTAATGCACTTGATCTCATTTTGGGCGATTTAATGTCATAATTTTTCCCTCCAAGAAATATAAAAAAAAAATTTTTCTAACCCCTCAATGTCGATTGACCAACTTGAAAATGAACTTTCAAGTATGAGTATTAAAGAAATGATAAGAATATTTAGAAAAGTTGGACTATTAAAAAGAAGTCAAAAATGTGATCATTGTGATGTTATTATGTTGGAAAAAAAATATGAGCAAGTCGATGAAGGGTTTACTTGGAGATGTAATAACAAAAATTGTAATAAATATAGAAATCGTAAAAGTATAAGATGTGAAAGTTTTTTTAACGGATTTAGAATTACAATGCTGCAAATAATAAAAATTCTTCTTAAATGGTCAATAAACACTCCTCAGGTGACAATTTGTAGCGGAATGAATATCGATAAAAGAACCGTTAAAAAAGTTATAAATAAATTCTTAAATATTGTTAAAATGTACGATACTACAGAAGAAAAAATGGGAGGTCCAGGAATTTTAGTCGAGATAGATGAAACTGCCCTCAATCATAATATGAAAGCTCATAGAGGAAGAGCACCAAGAAACAAAACAGATGCTCTTTGCATAGTCGAAGTTGACTATAAGATCACTCGAGCATTCGCTTGCGTTATTCCTAATAAAAAAGCTGAAACCATGCTACCGATCATAGTCGAAAATGTTGAAAAAGGAAGCAAAATTTGGACAGATGAGCATAAGTCCTATAGTAGTCTGAATTCGATAGGATATTCTCATGACACTGTTTGCCATAAGCGGGAATTTGTTAATCAAGAAACAGGTGTCAATACCCAAGCCGTTGAGTCATTTAACAACGAAATTAAATTAGAGATTAAACGAAGAAAAGGAATTAGAATAGAAAAAAGACAAGATTTTTTGCATGAATTTGTTTGGAAATTTAACAATAGGCATTCAGATAGATTTATTAAGATACTTCATTTGATTAAAATTAATAACAATTAAAACATTTATTTAAACTCTTCTCTTCATTTACCATTTTTAATAATCTTTTGAGCATATTTATCTTCTATTTTGCTTTTACGCATTATGTTTATATTTTTTGATTGTTGTTATTTTATTTAAACAGAAGAATCTTTAAGTTTATTTATTAAAACTTAAGCTTTATATACTAAATTTATTGTTGTTTATCTTTTTATGCAAAATTTTATAATCTAGTGTTTTTTTATCATTTTTTCATCATTATACTATGGAAACATTAAATCGCCCAATGGGCGAATAAATCTACTTGATCACGTTTTGGGCGAAATAATGCACTTGATCC
>CATOQI010000129.1:5000-7500 GCA_951802705.1 Netelia virgata | reverse complement strand
AAAATAAGAAAATACAAATAAGAAAATAAAAATAAAAAATAAAAATAAAAAATAAAAATAAAAAATAAAAATAAAAAATAAAAATAAAAAATAAAAATAAAAAATAAAAATAAAAAATAAAAATAAAAAATAAAAATAAAAAATAAAAATAAAAAATAAAAATAAAAAATAAAAATAAAAAATAAAAATAAAAAATAAAAATAAAAAATAAAAATAAAAAATAAAAATAAAAAATAAAAATAAAAAATAAAAATAAAAAATAAAAATAAAAAATAAAAAATAAAAATAAAAAATAAAAATAAAAAATAAAAATAAAAAATAAAAATAAAAAATAAAAATAAAAAATAAAAATAAAAAATAAAAATAAAAAATAAAAATAAAAATAAAAAATAAAAATAAAAAATAAAAATAAAAAATAAAAATAAAAAATAAAAATAAAAAATAAAAATAAAAAATAAAAATAAAAAATAAAAATAAAAAATAAAAATAAAAAATAAAAATAAAAAATAAAAATAAAAAATAAAAAAAAAAATAAACATAAAAAATAAAAATAAAAAATAAAAAAAAAAAATAAAAATAAAAAATAAAAATAAAAAATATAAATAAAAAATAAAAATAAAAAATAAAAATAAAAAATAAAAATAAAAAATAAAAATAAAAAATAAAAATGAAAAATAAAAATAAAAAATAAAAATAAAAAATAAAAATAAAAAATAAAAATGAAAAATAAAAATAAAAAATAAAAATAAAAAATAAAAATAAAAAATAAAAATAAAAAATAAAAATAAAAAATAAAAATAAAAAATAAAAATAAAAAATAAAAATAAAAAATAAAAATAAAAAATAAAAATAAAAAATAAAAATAAAAAATAAAAATAAAAAATAAAAATAAAAAATAAAAATAAAAAATAAAAATAAAAAATAAAAATAAAAAATAAAAATAAAAAATAAAAATAAAAAATAAAAATAAAAAATAAAAATAAAAAATAAAAATAAAAAATAAAAAATAAAAATAAAAAATAAAAATAAAAAATAAAAATAAAAAATAAAAATAAAAAATAAAAATAAAAAATAAAAATAAAAAATAAAAATAAGAAAATACAAGTAAGAAAATAAAAATAAAAAATAAAAATAAAAAATAAAAATAAAAAATAAAAATAAAAAATAAAAATAAAAAATAAAAATAAAAAATAAAAATAAAAAATAAAAATAAAAAATAAAAATAAAAAATAAAAATAAAAAATAAAAATAAAAAATAAAAATAAAAAATAAAAATAAAAAATAAAAATAAAAATAAAAAATAAAAATAAAAAATAAAAATAAAAAATAAAAATAAAAAATAAAAATAAAAAATAAAAAATAAAAATAAAAAATAAAAATAAAAAATAAAAATAAAAAATAAAAATAAAAAATAAAAATAAAAAATAAAAATAAAAAATAAAAATAAGAAAATACAAATAAGAAAATAAAAATAAAAAATAAAAATAAAAAATAAAAATAAAAAATAAAAATAAAAAATAAAAATAAAAAATAAAAATAAAAAATAAAAATAAAAAATAAAAATAAAAAATAAAAATAAAAAATAAAAATAAAAAATAAAAATAAAAAATAAAAATAAAAAATAAAAATAAAAAATAAAAATAAAAAATAAAAATAAAAAATAAAAATAAAAAATAAAAATAAAAAATAAAAATAAAAAATAAAAATAAAAAATAAAAATAAAAAATAAAAATAAAAAATAAAAAATAAAAATAAAAAATAAAAATAAAAAATAAAAATAAAAAATAAAAATAAAAAATAAAAATAAAAAATAAAAATAAAAAATAAAAATAAAAAATAAAAATAAAAAATAAAAATAAAAAATAAAAATAAAAAATAAAAATAAAAAATAAAAATAAAAAATAAAAATAAAAAATAAAAATAAAAAATAAAAATAAAAAATAAAAATAAAAAATAAAAATAAAAAATAAAAATAAAAAATAAAAATAAAAAATAAAAATAAAAAATAAAAATAAAAAATAAAAATAAAAAATAAAAATAAAAAATAAAAATAAAAAATAAAAATAAAAAATAAAAATAAAAAATAAAAATAAAAAATAAAAATAAAAAATAAAAAATAAAAAATAAAAATAAAAAATAAAAATAAAAAATAAAAATAAAAAATAAAAATAAAAAATAAAAATAAAAAATAAAAATAAAAAATAAAAATAAGAAAATACAAGTAAGAAAATAAAAATAAAAAATAAAAATAAAAAATAAAAATAAAAAATAAAAATAAAAAATAAAAATAAAAAATAAAAATAAAAAATAAAAATAAAAAATAAAAATAAAAAATAAAAATAAAAAATAAAAATAAAAAATAAAAATAAAAAATAAAAATAAAAAATAAAAATAAAAAATAAAAATAAAAAATAAAAATAAAAAATAAAAATAAAAAATAAAAAATAAAAATAAAAAATAAAAATAAAAAATAAAAATAAAAAATAAAAATAAAAAATAA
>CATOQI010000128.1:0-16084 GCA_951802705.1 Netelia virgata | reverse complement strand
CCCCCAAATTTGTATGAATGATAGTAATCAATAGAAATACACAAGATATTCATTACAGATACAAAATGCCACATATTGTTATAAAACATGAAGGAAAAAATACGGGTATAAAAACCATCTTGACTAATATAGAAGAAGTAAGTAGATCACTAAATAGATCACCAGATCATATTCTTAAATACATATCTTACGAATTATCTTTACAAACAAAAATAGATAAACAGAAATATATTGTAAACGGTAAACACGATCAACAGAAGATACAAAATTTAATTTACGATTTTATTGATAAATTTGTATTATGTTATCATTGTGAGAATCCCGAAACATTTTTTGTTTTAGAAGATACACTTCTAATGGAATGTCTTGCATGTGGTTTAAAAAATATTGTAACTGATCACAAAATTAAATCTGAGTTATCTAAAAATATTACAGTTCCGTGTAATATTTACAAGAATACCGAAGAAATTATTAAACCAAATGAAATACCAGAAAATGATGCTATTGACAATCTGAATGATCTCATAAAAAATAAACCTGTTAAAGATATTTTAAGTGATTTTGAATCTTATACTGAGACTAGTAAGAAATATTATAGAATAAGTGAATTTATTGATAAATGTATTGAATTTGGTATAAAAAGAAATGAAATATCAAAGTTTTATAGTAGACCACAATCTGGAAAAAAAAGAAGTGTAGAATTTAAAAAAGAGATTAACAAATATTTTACAACTAATTAAAAAATTATACTTTTTATTTTTATAAATTTGTTTATTCATATCTTCTTCTATTAATAGTTTTCTTTAAATTATTTATTTAAATTTGATTTTTCTATTCATATTTTTCTTTATATTGTTTATCTAAATTTGATTTTATTGTCTTTTTTTCTGTTAATAGCTTTCTTTATATTGTTTATTTAGATTTGATTTTTAAATTTATTATTTTATTGTTCTATTTCTCTTTTTATCGCTTATTTTCTATTATTAATATTTTTCTTTTTTTCTATTTTCTATTTTTAATATTTTTCTTTTTTTCTCTTTTCTATTATTAATATTTTTCTTTTTTTCAATTTTTTTTTTATATACCGTTATATGGTAAAAAACAGAACAATAGCAAAACAGAGATTAGATAAATATTACAACTTAGCTAAAGAAAAAGGATACAGAGCAAGATCAGCATTCAAATTATTACAACTAAACAAAAAATACAATTTTCTCAAAGAAGCACGTATATTAATAGATTTGTGTGCCGCACCAGGTGGATGGCTACAAATTGCTGCTCAAGAAATGCCACGTCCAAGAAAAATAATTGGTATTGATCTTGATCCAATTAAATATTTAGGAGATGCTGAAACGTTTGTATGCGATATAACATCAGACGAATGTAGAAAAAGATTGTATGGAATGTTGGAAGATAGACAAGCTGATGTTATTCTTCATGATGGAGCTCCGAATGTTGGTACAAGTTGGGAAAGTGATGCTTTCAATCAAAATTTACTGGTTTTTTATTCGTTACAATTGTCAAGTATTTTTTTAAAAGAAGGTGGAACTTTTGTAACAAAGATATTTCGATCTAACGATTACGACTCTCTTATGGGAGTACTAATGAAAATGTTCAAAAGAGTAGAAGCTACTAAACCTTTAAGTTCAAGATCACAAAGTGCAGAGATATTCGTTGTTTGTTTGGAATATAGAGGTCATGATGGGTTTAATGAAGACGTTTTAGATTACGAAAATATTTTTAAAAGTTCTGATAAAGATATAGACAACTTTGATGAATACAAACTTCTTAAAATTAAATTTAGTGAATTTTTACGATCAGAAGATCCAGATATTCTTGATAAAATAACTGTCATTGAAAATGATTTACCTTCAGAAGTTGAAATTGATGAAGAAATTTTATTTTTGATAAAAGATGTAAAAATTTTATCAAAAAATGATATAAGAAAAATCAAACAGAAAAAAAAACAAATTATTCGGGAAGTTCGTTCTGGTAAAATCAATTTACCGTTTTTTGATTTTCTCAAACAAGACGAGGAAAGTGAATATGAAGATGAAGAAGAATTTGAGATGGTAACACTTACATTAGATGAAAAATTAGAAAAAATTAAAGATGAAATTAAAGATAATACATTCAAAAAAAAGATTAAATTTGATAAAAATGAGTTACAAAATGTTGATAATTTTTACGAAGATGATTTATTTAAGAATATGCCTTTAGAAGAAGAAAAATATGAAGAAATTATACAAGAAGAAGAAAAAATTGAAATAGAGAGTTGCTCGGATTCTTTAGATATAAATGAAGAGGAAATTTTATGTATTGCACGATATAAAGATAATCCTACTGAATTTATAGAAAGTACTGTAGATAGATATTGGACAGATCCTGATGAAAAATTACCAAATTATCTTAGAGAAGATCAGAATATGTTTGGTAGACCAAGTAAACATAACGAAAGTCGAATAACAAAAAAAGAAAAAGAAGCTTTATTAAGAAGAAAAACAAGAGCAGAACGTAGAGCTGAGAAATTTATGAAGGATATGATTATAGAAGAGTCTGATGAAGAAAGAGTGATAGCTAAAGAAATTTATAAAAAAGAGTTTAGAAAGACAAAAAATAAAGCTAGAATCGTATTTCCGAAAAATGGAGGATGTGGAATACCACGTGGAAAAGGTAGACTTCTTCATTTTGATAAACGTTTAAAAAAAGATAAGAGAAATATAAAAAAATAATAAATATTTTAATTTAAATTTTTTACCCTTTATGAGTGAACTTAGTGAGAAACTAAAAGGTCTAAAATTTATGCAGAAAGCTTGTAAAGATCAAAAGGTAGAAAAAAATGTATCTTTTAGCACATTTTTTTGTAAGAAAAACGTTTACTCGTTTATAAGTCAAAAAGAAAATAAATTATTAGAATAATTAGAATTTAACGTATTTTTAAGCGAATGACTTGTTTAGATTTTCAATATGGAATTTATTTATGTATTTTAGTCTATTATATTTATCTATTCTATCAATTATAAATACAGTACAGATATATATTACCAAAAAATAATACAGGAATTTATGTGATCTAATTTCTATAAATTTCTATTTAATTATTTACTTCTATTTTATTATTTACTTTTATATAATTATCTAATTTCTATAAATTTCTATTTTATTATTTAACTTCTATTTAATTGATTAACTTCTATATAATTATCTAAATTCTAATAATTATTTAACTTCTTTTTTATTATCTAATTTCTATTTAATTATTTAACTTCTAATTTCTATAAATTTCTAATAATCATCTAATTTCTATAATTTATGTAAGTTAAATATCCCCATGTTTACTCCTTTAAATAAAGAAACAAGTAAAAAAAGATTTAAATCTATAAATAAAGAAAGAAGACTAATCAAAGAAATATATTATAAATTTCTTATTAATTTAGATATTGATACTATATTTAACATTAAATTAGAATATGATGAAAATAATGATATACTTCATCAGATTAAAGAATATTCCTTGTATAATTTTATTAATAAAAAAGGAATTCTTTTTGATCCTTTAAAATATGATATTTTCAAATATAAGAAAGCTGCTTTTATGTATATAAATTGTATATTAAAAGATAAGGAATATATCAAAGCTAAGAAAATGTTAAATCTGTGTAAAGAAAGAGGATATGAATGTAACGAATATTACGAATTATCAGAATTTATAAAAAAGAAATCATAACATAGAAAATAAATATAAACATGATTTACAAAAGTAGTTATACTTTTTTCATAATATATATAAATATTAATTTATTATGGTATTATACTTAAATTAAAATATATACATCCTGAAAGTAAAGTACTAATTTTTAATTATAATATATATCCTTAAATTAAAATATATATCCTTAAATTAAAAACTATTTTATAATATATACTTTAAATCAAAATATTTTTTAATTAAAGTACTAATTTTAAAAATCTAATCATTTATTTTTCTGGAGTTCCTCCAAGTGTTAAAAATATTATACCAGCTACTAAAGCAAAAAGAGCAACAATTTCTCCAAAAATCATCACTAAAAAGAAAGACCCACTAAATTTCTTCTGTTGTGCTTTAGTAACTGACGCACTACCTGCTATACAACCAATACAATAAGCTCCAAAACAATTTCCTACTCCTTGAATAATAGAAGCGGCTAACATACGAATAGCTTCACTGAGTTCTTTAGGATCTCTCATAGTAATAAAAAAAAACATAATTAATGAAAATATAGAAGGAGCTGAAATAAATGCCATAGGCATAATAGCATGAACAAGATCTACACTATAATCTGCTGCTTTACATACACCCTTAGATCCATGAACTAATCCATAACCAACTCCTACTAGTGCTGGTAGAATAGCAAATACTGCTGATGCTCCTTTCATAAGTACTATCATAGTCTCTTTATTCATAAACAAATTGTCACTCATTAATAACCCCCTTAACAAAAAAATATTTTATAAATAAAATGTTTCATTGGTGTTTACTTTTGTATAGAAAAAAATTAAGAAATTTAAAATATAAAAAATGGGGTAAAAAATTTTAAAAGAAAAGTGTATCTACTTAATTAATATTATTTTAAAAGATAATATTATTTAAATATTATAAAAAAGACTAAAAAAAATATTATATTATTTTAAAAAATACATTCTTAAAAGATCACAATTTTATAATAAGTTAATAAATTATTTAAATAGAAGTAATAAATTATTGAAATGAAATAATAAATTATTGAACTAGAAGTAATGAATTATTGAAATAGAAGTTATTATCTCTAAATCTATGTATTAAATATAATCTTTAAGATGATTTAATTTAAATGGAATATTTAAGCTTATCATCTTGTTTTTAAAAATGGCTATCTCTTTGGTCTTTTGTTATAAATAGCATAAATAAGAAAACCCTTAAATGATAGAAAAAAAAACTAAAACTCTTCTTATTACAGAATTAGAAGATGCTATACAATTTAGTTTAGATCTAAAAATAAAATATGAAATTAATGAAATATATAATATTCCTACAAATAATAATTTAATCTTTGTTATATTTTATAATATAAAAGAAAGTGAAAAATGTTATAAAGATCTTTCTTTACAAAATATTAAAGTACATTTTACAATCAGTAAATATGAATTACCAAAAGATCAAGAAAAATGTGACAAAGGAAAAAATCAAAGTACATTATTTGTTACTACAAAAAATAAACCAATAGGAGAAATCGAAGATATAATAAAAATTGTTGAACAATGTGGAGAAATTAGAGATGTGAGAGATACAAATATAAATACAAAATGTGTAGAATATTTTGACAGTAGATCTGCTGATAAATGTTATGAGGAATTTAATAATAAAAAATATAAAGATATGGATATATCAATAAAATATGTTTGGGATATATCTACTAAAACTAAATGGGATATTATAAGATATACTGATAATATACTAAGTCAACAACCTGTCATACAGAAAAAGAAAATTAGTATTGTAAAAAAGAATTTATTTATAAAATTATTTGATGATTTTATTAGTGAAAATATTGACGATATATTACAAAAATATAATTAATTAAATATTTTATCAAAATAGATAAGAATAATTCTATAGAATTAATATTATTTAATTAAAAATATCTTTTTCAATATAAATATCCCTTTAAGATTTTTTTGAAATAGATAAATAATATTCCTTAATGTAAATAATTTCTTAATGTAAATAATATTTCTTAAGATAAATAATATTTCTTAAAATAATTAATATTTCTTAAGATAAATAATATATCTAAAATAATTAATATATTTAAAATAATTAATATTTCTTAAGATAAATAATATTTCTTAATGTATATAATATTTCTTAAGATAAATAATATTTCTTAAGATAAATAATATTTCTTAAAATAATTAATTTATTTCTTTACTGCCTTAAGTTGTTTTTTAGGTCTAAGATCTTTACTTCCACATCCCTTCTTTCTACAATTAGTAGCATTAACACTTAATCTAACATTACATCTTCTACAAATTAATCTCTTATTTCTTTTATTAGCTAATTCTCTATCATTTTCATCAAGCATATTTCCTCCTCCTACACATCTTAAAACAGCTGAAATTTCCATATTCTGTCTAACATAATCATTTAATAATAAATTATCTTCTAAACATTTAGTACCACATGATAATAAAATATCTGATACATTTATCTGATTTCTAAGAGATATCTCTTTCTTAAGTGATAAGGATGTCATAGATTTGTCTACGTTGTAGAAACTTGCTGAGTTATTGAATTTACAAATAATTTGCATGGGTCAAAAAAAAATAAATTTGTTATAGCATAAAATTTTATAAACCCTACATGGTCAATATAGAAATAAATAGTGTACATCTTACTTATACATGGAAATGGAAATTAGATGAAGATATGTGTGGGATTTGTCAACAATCTTTTGATCAAATGTGTCCTAAATGTACACATCCTATAGATTGTAAGCCATGTATTGGTTCATGTGATCATTCTTATCATATTCATTGTATAAATGATTGGATAATTAAAAAAAAATTCTGTCCAATGTGTAGAATTCCTTGGGAATATAAAAAGAAATTTTAATAGATTTTTTGTTAATAAATATACTTAGATTTCATTCTTTATATTTTACTTAGTTTTTTGATAATAAATTTTTGAATATTTTTTTATTTTTTTTTATCCCTAAAAAATGGCTATAAATTTTTCATACGACGTAGTTGATCCATCCAAAGTTATTAAATCACAGATTGATAGTGCACGTGTTTCTTTTAAAAAGACTCGTGAATCAGCTAATACTCTTAGAAAAAGATCTTTATTGAATGCTATTACTTACTTGAATAATGTTGTATTAAAGAAAGAATGTGTACCAATGAGAAGATATGCAAGAGGATGTGGTCACACTCGTCAAGCTAAAGCTTTTGGACAGAGAAAAGGTAGATGGCCAAAAAAAAGTGCACTTGCTCTTTTACAAGTTTTAGAAAATATTAAAGAACAAGCTACTGAAAAAGGAATGGATTTAGAGAAACTTGATTTAGATCATGTACAAATATGTCGTGCACCAAAAGTATTTGGACGTATTTTCCGAGCACATGGAAGAGTTAATCCATTTAATAAAAGTCCATGTCATATTTTGATAGCTGCTAAAGTAAGAGACCAAGAAGTAAATGAGGAGAATGACATTATGAAACAAGAAGAATAAATTAAAATTTTTATTTAAATATTTAATTTTGATTAAAAGTCTCGTGTATATGTTGATCTTTGTAAATATGTAGAGGATTTCTATTATATATAACTTTCAATGTGTCATTCATTTTATAATTATAGACTTAAAAAATACCGTAAAAGTTATGAATTATAAAAGACTTTTTTATTATTTTTGAAGTTACTTTTTTACTACCCCTAAAATGTTTAAATTACCAACTAAAAAATTAATCTTTGAAAAACAAGAAGAAGCAGATTTGTTAAATACTAACCGTGCATTATTAACTAATTCGACAGATTTGTTAGATTTTGGTACTAAAAAATTAGTTGAAGAAGATTTTGTTCCATTAAATAAATCCAAAAGACTTGATACAAATTCCGCTTTTCTATCTTTCGATTCTTTCTGTGATTTTGTCAAAGGTAATAATACAACAAAACAAGAAAACAGATTTAATCCTTACGAAGATAATTCAGGTACAACAATTGCTTTAAAACAAGACGATTATATTATAGTAGCTGCTGATACAAGACTATGTTCTAATATGGGAATATATAGCAGAAATACTACTAAAATATTTTTAGTAAATGATTTCTGTTTGACAGTTGCTGGATTCTACGCTGATGGTGTTGAATTAATTAATAGATTGAAATATGAAATACTTCTATATGAATCTTATAATAAAATGAATATACACAGTATGGCTAATCTTATTTCTAAGATTTTGTATAGTAGAAGATTCTTTCCGTATTATTCTTATATAAGTCTTAGTGGGTTTACTGATAATAAACCTTGGGTTTATGGATTTGATTGTATAGGAAACTTTGAAGAATTAAATTGTGTTTGTAATGGTAGTGGATCATCATTAGCTCAACCTTTACTTGATTCATTTATTGATAAAAAAAATTGGAATGGCGATAGTCCTATAGTTACTGAAGATTATGCTTTAAATATTGTACGAACTGCTTTTGATTCAGCAGCTGAGCGTGATGTTAAGACTGGAGACAATCTAGAAATTTATGTATTGACTAAAGAAGGAATGAGAAGAAGTATAGAAAAATTAAGAAATGATTAAATAGTTGTTATATCATTATTTTATTTTAATTTAAAAGTTAATAAGATTATTTTAAATTTATAAAGGTTTTGATATGACCTTGATTTAAAAGTTATTACTATATTTTTATGAGAATGGTGTAAGTGTAATTTTAAGTGGGAAAGTTATTAATATTATTTTATGAGAATGTTGTTAGTATAATTTCAAGTGAGAAAGTTGTTGTAATTTAAATTTATAGAGTTATTACTTTCAATTAAAAGTTGTTTATCTAACTACTAAACTGTAAAAATGACTAAAACTTTGTAGTATGTTTGAATAATCAAAATTTATTTATAAATCCTTTTCAGCTTTAAAGTCTTCTTCAGGATTAACACGCTCTTCTTTTTCAATTTCACCTTGAATATTCTTCATAAGTTCATCGTACTTTTTATCTTCTAACATTTTTCTTATCTTTTCTTGCATTTCAGCTATTTTATTTTTATCAAATTCTCCATTCAAATTATTGTTTTCTTCTTCATTATTTTGATTATTATTTTCTTCTTCATTATTTTGATTATTGTTTTCTTCTTCATTATTTTGATTATTATTTTCTTCTTCATTATTTTGATTATTATTTTCTTCTTGATTATTATTTTCTTCTTTATTATTTTTTTCCTTTCCATCATCTTCATTCATTTTTGCTTCTTCATTATTTTTTTCCTCCTCTTGTTTCTTCTTATTCTCATACGATCTAATATAAGATTCCATTACACCTTCCAACATATCAGCCTTAAATTCTATATCTTGTCCTAATACTTCCATGTTTTCTTTATTAGTATCCATAAATAACTTAAATTCTTCATATTTTTTTCCTAATCCCATATTCCATACTTCAGAATTTTGATCCTTGACTTTTAAAACTTTGTTTAATATTTCTTCTGCTTTCTTTACTTGTATAGGTCTCATTTTAATAGATTTTTCTATTTTGAAATTCTCGAATTCTAATTTTTTCATATTTAATAAAAAGTCTGTACATTCCTGCAATTTTAAGTTTTCGAATTTATATTCAATTTCAAGAAGTGATGAATCAGGTATCTTTTCATGAGAAATTTGTGGTAGATGGTCAGTAAATCCATTTTCATTTTTAATTTCTTCAATTTTATTTATAAAATCTTGTTTAATTCTAATTTCTTCCAATAGATTATCAGTTTGACTTTTTTTTATAAACGTAGTTTTTTTTATAATTCTTAAGTCATCAGAATTCATTTTTTTTATCAAAAACTTCATAGCACCATCTACGATAAATTTTTCTTGTGTATTTATTAAATCTGGTATATTTAATATATTATTGATTACTGATACATCAAAACTCGAAATAACAAATTTTTTATAATTATCATATTTTGTTAATATTTCATCTACTTCATTTTTAAAAGTAAAAATATTTTCTTTGATTTTATCAGTGAGTTGATCAATTTCATTTCTGATTTCTTTTAAATTAAATTTTATTTCTTTTAAAAGTGCTTTCTCTCCTTTTATACTGTACATATAAGAATCTTTTATAGAATATTCTTCTACATTATATCCAAGTTTATTTTTGATTTCAAATATAATATCCATAATGTCAAGTGTAAAATCACTTTCTTGATATTCAACTTCATTTATTAAAGGTAAAAGATGTACATTAAATTTCTCATTTTTCATTTCAATATCTAAAACTTTACGTACATGCTTATCAATAATATCTTCTAAAACAGAATCACCAACAAGATCACATGATTTTGTATACAATGTCTTTATATTTATATTTTCATTTTTTGATACTTCGTAAATATTAAATACAGTATTATAGCCCGTCATAGAAACAATAAAATAAATACCTTCACCAGATTCATAAGAAGCTCTTTCTGAAACCAAAGATAGAGAAGCAGGTAATATTAATATATTTTTTTCATATCCACTACACATCGAATCAGCTAATTTCTCCAATAAATCTTTTTGATAATAATCACGTACACTTAGTTGAATATTCTTGTATTTATATTTATCTTGTACAGATCTTAAAAATAATTCGTTAATATCGAATTCTGATATTTTTGTTTCAAGTCCTTTTATTACGAATGTTGTGTCATCTTGTTTATGCAATGATAAATTCTTAAATTTATTTATAGGTTTTTCTAATAAATCTATTGGATAAAATATTGTATTATATTTGAGTATAGTAGATTTTTCTAAACTAGGATGTATAATATTCTTAATTTTTTCACATTTTTGTGATCTAAGATCTTTTGATATTTTTGTTTCATAAGAAGTGTAATCAATACTAATCATAGCAAGTTTTATTAATGGAAGTATTGTAAAAGAAAAAAATCTCATTTTTAGGGGTATAAAAAATTAAAAGAATATTTACATAAAAACGATACCAATAATTATAAATAAAAATTTTAGTGAGTAATACTTTTAATGTAATAATGTTAGTGAGTAATACTTAATAAAATTTAGTATTGATCGATACTTTTATTAGATGTAGTTTGATTAATTCTTTATAAAATTTAGTATTGATCCATTTTTTTTAATAAGATGTAGTATTGATCCATTTTTTTTTAATAAGTTGTAGTATCAATTATCTTTAAAATATTTTATAAATCAAAAGATAATTAGACGAATATAAAATATAAGATTGATCTTTTTATAAGGAATATATTTTAAGGTAATCTTATACAATATCATTAAATTTTTTCCCTTAAATGACAGTTACATATAAAAAAAGAAGTTTTACACAAAAGAAATCGGGTGTATATATTTTTTAATATTGGAAATATAAATTGAATATGCAAGTTATTTTAATTGAATTACGTTGATCTGATAAATTTTTGCCATCTTTTATAAATTAATTGAATTATATAAATTATAATATTTATAAAATAAGAAAAGATTATAACATTAGATCGTTCAATAATACATAACTACTACTTAGAAATTTATAATAAGATTTCCTATGCTGTTAAGATTACTAAATTTTATTTTTCATATCACTAAATAAAAAAATATTTTTTTAATAAGATTTTCATTCTTTTTGTAAAAAAGTAACTCAAATTTGAATTAAGTTTTTATTACACAAAAAATTGAAGAATTGTTTCAGAATTTATCGCGCATAATGCCATATAAATAGTATTTAAAGATTCAAAAAAAAGAGAATTTTAAAAGGCGTGCAACGATAGCCTTAATTAACGAAAGAAAATTAATAAGAATAAAATTACCAGCAAAAATATCTGGAAATTATGAAATTATGAATTATATAAACATTAGCATCAAAGGTTATAAATGATTATGTAAATTAAATATAATAAAACTAATCAAATGACTTACTTGAAGTTTTTTTTAGTTCAAATTTTACTAATAAATTAAAATTTAATTTTATATTCCTCTTGTAATGTCAAAAAATGTAGATCAGTATTAAAATTTAGACTGACTTTTATAATCTCTTAGTTGTTTTTAAAATAACGAAATTATTTTTAAAATTATATTTTTTAATATGTAATGTAAATTATATGATAATAATTAAAAGAATAAGTTTTTCTTAATATTTTAACAAGCAAGACCTAAGCGGTATTACGGTGTGTAACACCTGTTATTAGTCGATAAAATTTTTTCTTAGATGCTAAAAACTAATATTTTAAAAATTACAATCATTAATTAATAATTCTTAATACAATTTTACAAAAAAATTAATTTATTAAATATTTTTTAATTGATCATAAATAAAATCAGTTATATTTTTATTTAATTAATTATTTTTTTTATCTTTTTTTAATATACTAAATCTACCAAATCTAAGAAGTTCTTTTTGTATGACAGGATCATCTTTAAATTTATCTATTAGTTTATAATTTACTGGCCCAAAATTTCTTATCTGCTTAATAATTGTATTATAATTTATCATTTTTACAAAAAGTTTTTCTAAATCTTGTGATTTTACAATGTCATCAAGTGAAAACATATAAAGGGACTAAAAAAATATAAAAAAAAGAGGGTATGAATAAAGATGAAATACAACCATTAGAAGCTATTTATATAAGTATGGTAGATAAAAAAAATGTAGAAATTTATGAAAGAGAAGGACAGACTATTCACAGGGGTAAAATTATAGGATTTGATGAATATATGAATTTAGTAATAGATACTGGAAATAGTAAATATTTACTTAAAGGGGATTGTATTTTATCAATAAATATTATATGAAATATTTTCAATAGCAAATTGAGGTTATTATCATTTTAAAATTTTTTTGAAAAATATATTTTTAGATTGGCTGTAAAAGATTCTACAATACTAATGAAGATAAAAAATATCTTTCTAATCTAACTATCAATTATTAATCTACTATATTATAAAACGCTAGAATTTATTTATAACCCCTAGATATAATAAAAAATAAAAATTTTTAAGCAGCAGAAATTGCTTTAAAGCTCTTTAGAGGATTAACTGATATAATAAAACAATTTTGATATTTATAAATGCGTAGTAAGGCGTATAACACCAATAAAGATCTGAAATATTTAAGCTAATCATCGAATTAAACCAGGTAGCTTTGCTAGCTGTAAAATGAAATATCAAAAAGAAATTTTAAATATTTTTTTATGAAATTGGGGTATGTCAGATTTAGAATTTGAATCGGACTCTTATGATTTAGAAAATATACCGATTGATATGAAAAATGATAATTATGATATAGATATGGGAATAGCTTTATCTGCTTCTTTGGATAATAAAGAGAGTAATTTGTTAGATAGTAGAGAAAATATTAAGTTGTATGAATTTCAATTAAATATTCTAATAAAAAGTATATCTGAAAATTAAACTGATAAAATTTTTTTAATTGACTTATAGAATACAGCTTTAGTTTAATTTTTGAATAAATATAACTCTTTTTTTAATAGAAACAGCTTAAGGATAATTTTAATGTAAAAAAACTTAATTCTAAATAAAATATCATCTATCGATAACAAGCAAGGAAATTCTCTGATCTTTTATCTTTTAAAATTTTTATCTTCATTTTAAGATAAACTTCTAATTACAGATTTATCATAAAATCTATTTATTTTTTAATATACAAGTAATGTCCGTAAAGAAAGTGTGCATTTGTACGACAAAATCGTTAATTTATCCGGCGTGAAACGTTTTTTTTATTTTAGACTCAATAAATTCTGTTTTTTTCTTTTAGTTGCTGCATTTTAAGTGCAAAATTAAAAATTAATTCTTTGTTAGTTCTTTCATAATAGTTAAATTTCTAAAAACAAAATACCTGGAATAGATTTAATTAGTCGATTCTAATTAACCAAAAAAATATCATAGAAGATTGATATTAGTATAAAGTCTTTTAAGCTAAGTTCATATATAATTAATTTATCTTTAATTTTAGATTGATATTAAAAACAGTTACATAGTAAATAATTAATTAGGAATTTTGATTCTATGTTGTTACTTATACTTAAAAATCTTGCTTATTTTGATAAAATTTTAAGATTAATTAATATTTATCAATGTTACTGATTATTTTATACTTTGCAAGGAAAAATCTAACTTATTTTAAGCTATCATACTTGATAATAGATAGCTTTAATAACCGCTATATAATATTTTCAATAGATGAGTATCTATGTTTTACAAATTTAAAATCATAAAATCAAAGCCTTGATCAATTACCGGTTTTTAACACGAATTATTAGTAATAAAAGTGGTGGTGTTAATTTCTAATGCTTTGCAATAAAATAATTAAAATTATAGTTCAATGTGATGAGCCATTATTAAAATTTACTGAGTTATTCTTTCATTTCGTTTTATTTGAATTTTGCTAAGTGTAAATTAGCAATAACTTCTATTGATTAATATACTATTATATATGTATCACAGTTAGATAGAATTATAAGGATATTGTATATTGTATAAGATATTTGAACAAATAATATTTTTTTAGCTTATTTTTAAAAGTAAAAACGAATTATAAATGATTAAGGAACACTTATTATAAGCTTAATACAAAATTAAAACTTATTTCAAATGAATAAAAGACTTTTTTGATTTAAAAAACTAAAAAAAGAATACTAAGTTGGAGACATATGTCTAAAAAATTTATAATTGATAATTTAAATGAAAAATTCAAATTGGCATTTGTTTATATGTTTTTTTAAAAATCTCAATTTTTATCTTAATTTAATATTGAAAAATAAATTTTATCATTTAAGAAAATATTTTCGTTCATTTTTACATTTAAGAAATTATTTTCGTTCAGATTTACATTTAAGAGAATATTTTCGTTCAGATTTACATTTAAGAGATTATTTTGATGCTATCAAATTATATTAATTTTTTTAGTCAAATATGAATTTATAGAACTAAAAAAAATTGATGATCATTTTTTTAATTATGTAATAGATTATAATTGATATGTCAATTCTTATAAATTTTATTTCCTTTAAAAATTGTTTTTATTATTATGTCAATTCTTATATATTTTTCCTTCGTTAATATCATTAACTGATTTGTCAATTCAATAAATTTATTATTTAAAATATTGCTTTCTATTTGTCTTTTTTAATTAGGTTTCGTTACTTAGTATAATCAATTTAATATATCAATTTTTATTATTTTATTTCCTTAGATATAATTAAATTAATATGTCAAATTTATTTCCTTAAAAATATAAATTGATATATCAATTTTATTTCCTTAAATATATAAATTAATATGTCAAATTTATTTCCTTAAAAATATAAATTAATATATCAATTTTGTTTCCTTAAAAATATAAATTAATATGTCAAATTTTTTCTTTTATATGTTCATTATTTAATTTATTTAAGCTTGTTTCCTTAAATACTTTCTTAAAATAGTATTATTAAATAAATACACCAATACTTTTTTTTACTGGTTCCTTAAAATTATTTAAATAAATTTTATCCCTTTTTTTTATGCAGCATAAAGATGATAAATATAACCAAGAAATATTAAAAAAATTAGATTCTTTTAAAAATGCCAGTGAATGGCCAGATTTCATTTCTTTATTGACATCTTTAGATACAACAATTCAGTCATATTCTTTAAAATATATTCCTTATAAAGAATTATTATGCAAAAGATTAAATCAATGTTTAAATCCATTACTCCCAGCAGGAGTGCATAAAAAGGTATTAGAGACATATTCAATAATTTATCAAACAATTTCTGATGATGAATTATCAAATAATTTTAGTATTTATACACTTGGATTATTAAATTTTGGATGTCATTCTAGAATTTTAGTTATGGGATCATATTTAAGATTAATTGATAAGTCTATTATAAGGTTAGGAAAAAGAATAGAATATTTTACTATAAATATTTTATTAGGATTATTACCTTCTTTAGAATCAGAATCTAATGAATATTATAAAAAATCATTAGAAATAATTAATAAATATAAAAAAGATATTTCTGATAAGATATTTTATATTTCTTTATGGAATATATTTTTACAAAGTTCTAGTTTGAGGTTATCAGTTATTAATTATTTTATGAATAATAAAATTAATATTGAAGATGTTATTAGTGATAAGAATTTATGTATTAAATCTTTAAAAGAAGGATTAAAGAGTACAGATTTGTTAGTATTAAGAAATACACTTGATTTAATATTATTTATATTTCCTTTACAATTTAATAAAATAGATAATAGTTCTATTATAAATGAGAATAAAATAGGAAACAGTTCTATTATAAATGAGAATAAAATAGGAAACAGTTCTATTATAGATGAGAATATTTT
>CATOQI010000127.1:40000-42500 GCA_951802705.1 Netelia virgata | reverse complement strand
TTCTGCGCACACCGCCGCGACCCTCCTACTCGTCAGGGCTTCATGACGGAAATTGAATCTCCGCCTCACTTGCCACTGACGGCAGAGTATAGGCGCGACGCTTCAGCGCCATCCATTTTCAGGGCTAGTTGCTTCGGCAGGTGAGTTGTTACACACTCCTTAGCGGATTCCGACTTCCATGGCCACCGTCCTGCTGTCTTAAGCAACCAACGCCTTTCATGGTATCCCATAAGCGTCGACTTAGGCGCCTTAACTTTGCGTTTGGTTCATCCCACAGCGCCAGTTCTGCTTACCAAAATTGGCCCACTTGGCACTCTGATCCGAAATCTCGTGGCTTCACCGTTCAAGCAAGCCAGAGATCTCACCCATTTAAAGTTTGAGAATAGGTTGAGGTCGTTTCGGCCCCAAGGCCTCTAATCATTCGCTTTACCAGATGAGACTCGCATAAGTTCTTAGAACACGCGAGTGCCAGCTATCCTGAGGGAAACTTCGGAGGGAACCAGCTACTAGATGGTTCGATTAGTCTTTCGCCCCTATACCCAGTTCCGACGATCGATTTGCACGTCAGAATCGCTACGGACCTCCATCAGGGTTTCCCCTGACTTCGTCCTGACCAGGCATAGTTCACCATCTTTCGGGTCCCAACGTGTACGCTCTGGGTGCGCCTCTCCTCGCAATGAGAACGAGACGCCCCGGGAGTGCGGGACCGCATCGTGACGCGGCCCATCCTCCCTCGGTCGGCGCTGGGCCGACCTTCACTTTCATTGCGCCTTTAGGCTTAATAGCTCCCAATGACTCGCGCACATGTTAGACTCCTTGGTCCGTGTTTCAAGACGGGTCCTGAAAGTACCCAAAGCAGTAGCGTCGCCGACCGGTATCATAATTTAATTTAGAGCCAGTCCCAGGACACCGCCGACCAACAGCTGGCCAGGCCCGGTGACGGCGCTAAGTCCGCACATCCGGGAAACACTGACCTCGCTTGCGGCGGGCCGGACGCAGTTCGAATATTTGCGGCCCGATACCGTGCGAGTACCGCCGGGCAGCCGGTCAGACAATCGGGGGTCTGCCACGCGACGCCGTGAAGCGTGACACATGACAGGCGCCCACCCGAGTCGTAGACCGACACCCAACGGGTCGCGACGTCCTACTAGGGGAGAAGTGCACGCCGACGAAACCCGGCAATAAAACAATGCGGACGCGTGCCAAAGGACCGAGGTCCCCGGCATCGCGAGCCGCACACGTACCAGGCTCGCTGACGATGAATCTCCCCATTCGATCTTTTGGGTTTCTCAGGTTTACCCCTGAACGGTTTCACGTACTCTTGAACTCTCTCTTCAAAGTTCTTTTCAACTTTCCCTCACGGTACTTGTTCGCTATCGGTCTCGTGGTCATATTTAGCCTTAGATGGAGTTTACCACCCACTTAGAGCTGCACTCTCAAGCAACCCGACTCTAAGGAGAGATCCTCCCGAAGCGCTTCCCGGTCACTACGGGCCTGGCACCCTCTACGGGTAATTGGCCCCATTCAAGATGGACTTGGACTCGGGCATACGCCTCGGGATGAGTGGATCCTCCCGAACACTACATTTCCCAGCGACAATGCCGCGGGATTCAGTGCTGGGCTCATTCCTGTTCGCTCGCCGCTACTAAGGAAATCCTGGTTAGTTTCTTTTCCTCCGCTTAGTAATATGCTTAAATTCAGCGGGTAGTCTCGCCTGCTCTGAGGTCGTCAAGTCAATTAGACTGAGATTACTTCAAGTGTTCGATTTATACACGCCGGCGACCGAGATCAACGCGTATTGCATGGTGGTGTTGTCTGTGTGTGAGTGTGTGGTGTGTGGCGCGTACGCACACCACCACGACGACGACACACGACACTACTCTCGTGGCGAGATGAGAGCCAGGGAAAAAGAGATCGTTCGAATGATTTCTCCGTCGTCGTTCTTTTCTCTGCTGGTTGAATATTATAAACAACCCAACAACACCGCGACACGGCTACGCAGTCGCATCTGTCCTTTCAAACTACAAGTAGCCCATGGACCCGATCGACCGGCCGTGCGGTTTGTGTAGAACGAGAGCGAGAATCGTCTCTCCGGCTCTTGGCTTTACTCGCCACGCACACGCATCCGCAAACTCGGTACGACGCAAATATCTCAAAATCTTCGATAATCTCGTTGACACGATGGCCGGATACATGCAGCAACAGAAAGCTTTTTACACTTTAATGCGCCAATAATATATAATCCGAAACGAGGCATCGCTTGACGGCTTCTGAAAGAAACGTGGGAGTGGGCGGGGGCTTCGCCCGGAAGGCAGATCCGTCTCTCGTTAAGAGAGACTGCGCGCGCGCGCTTTGCTATGCACAACGGATGAAAAATGCCATATTATTATATATCGCAAAAAAATTTCAATTCGCGTTCTAACGATGTTGCTCTGCAAAGTCACTTCGGCACAAACACTCTTATCACACATATGATGAAGATATGTCCGGGGCCCTTCCC
>CATOQI010000127.1:5000-7500 GCA_951802705.1 Netelia virgata | reverse complement strand
GAGCGGACCCGTGTCCCGCGGGGAGTTCGAGAATGAATATCGACAGGATCCGGCTGTTGAACGGGACGGAGAATAAAAAAAAAAAAAAAAAAAAAAAAAAAAAAAAAAAAAAAAAATTACAAGTCCAACGCCGCTCGCGTCGTCTATAGTATTGCTCGGACGCGTGGACCGATCGGGCGTGGAATTTCGCCCGTGGACCGATCGAGGGCATGAAACGAGGCGTGGACCGATCGGGGTCGAGAATTGAAGAGCGGACCCGTGTCCCGCGGGGAGTTCGAGAATGAATATCGATAGGATCCGGCTGTTGAACGGGACGGAGAATAAAAAAAAAAAAAAAAAAAAAAAAAAAAAAAAAAAAAAAAATTACAAGTCCAACGCCGCTCGCGTCGTCTATAGTATTGCTCGGACGCGTTGGACCGATCGGGCGTGGAATTTTGCCCGTGGACCGATCGAGGGCATGAAACGAGGCGTGGACCGATCGGGGTCGAGAATTGAAGAGCGGACCCGTGTCCCGCGGGGAGTTCGAGAATGAATATCGACAGGATCCGGCTGTTGAACGGGACGGAGAATAAAAAAAAAAAAAAAAAAAAAAAAAAAAAAAAAAAAAAAAAAAATTACAAGTCCAACGCCGCTCGCGTCGTCTATAGTATTGCTCGGACGCGTGGACCGATCGGGCGTGGAATTTTGCCCGTGGACCGATCGAGGGCATGAAACGAGGCGTGGACCGATCGGGTCGAGAATTGAAGAGCGGACCCGTGTCCCGCGGGGAGTTCGAGAATGAATATCGATAGGATCCGGCTGTTGAACGGGACGGAGAATAAAAAAAAAAAAAAAAAAAAAAAAAAAAAAAAAAAAAAAAATTACAAGTCCAACGCCGCTCGCGTCGTCTATAGTATTGCTCGGACGCGTGGACCGATCGGGCGTGGAATTTTGCCCGTGGACCGATCGAGGGCATGAAACGAGGCGTGGACCGATCGGGGTCGAGAATTGAAGAGCGGACCCGTGTCCCGCGGGGAGTTCGAGAATGAATATCGACAGGATCCGGCTGTTGAACGGGACGGAATAAAGAAAAAAAAAAAAAAAAAAAAAAAAAAAAAAAAAAAAAAAAATTACAAGTCCAACGCCGCTCGCGTCGTCTATAGTATTGCTCGGACGCGTGGACCGATCGGGCGTGGAATTTTGCCCGTGGACCGATCGAGGGCATGAAACGAGGCGTGGACCCGATCGGGGGTCGAGAATTGAAGAGCGGACCCGTGTCCCGCGGGGAGTTCGAGAATGAATATCGATAGGATCCGGCTGTTGAACGGGACGGAGAATAAAAAAAAAAAAAAAAAAAAAAAAAAAAAAAAAAAAAAAAATTACAAGTCCAACGCCGCTCGCGTCGTCTATAGTATTGCTCGGACGCGTGGACCGATCGGGCGTGGATTTTGCCCGTGGACCGATCGAGGGCATGAAACGAGGCGTGGGACCGATCGGGGTCGAGAATTGAAGAGCGGACCCGTGTCCCGCGGGGGAGTTCGAGAATGAATATCGACAGGATCCGGCTGTTGAACGGGACGGAGAATAAAAAAAAAAAAAAAAAAAAAAAAAAAAAAAAAAAAAAAAATTACAAGTCCAACGCCGCTCGCGTCGTCTATAGTATTGCTCGGACGCGTGGACCGATCGGGCGTGGAATTTTGCCCGTGGACCGATCGAGGGCATGAAACGAGGCGTGGACCGATCGGGGTCGAGAATTGAAGAGCGGACCCGTGTCCCGCGGGGAGTTCGAGAATGAATATCGACAGGATCCGGCTGTTGAACGGGGACGGAGAATAAAAAAAAAAAAAAAAAAAAAAAAAAAAAAAAAAAAAAAAAAAATTACAAGTCCAACGCCCGCTCGCGTCGTCTATAGTATTGCTCGGACGCGTGGACCGATCGGGCGTGGAATTTTGCCCGTGGACCGATCGAGGGCATGAAACGAGGCGTGGACCGATCGGGGTCGAGAATTGAAGAGCGGACCCGTGTCCCGCGGGGAGTTCGAGAATGAATATCGATAGGATCCGGCTGTTGAACGGGACGGAGAATAAAAAAAAAAAAAAAAAAAAAAAAAAAAAAAAAAAAAAATTACAAGTCCAACGCCGCTCGCGTCGTCTATAGTATTGCTCGGACGCGTGGACCGATCGGGCGTGGAATTTTGCCCGTGGACCGATCGAGGGCATGAAACGAGGCGTGGACCGATCGGGGTCGAGAATTGAAGAGCGGACCCGTGTCCCGCGGGGAGTTCGAGAATGAATATCGACAGGATCCGGCTGTTGAACGGGACGGAGAATAAAAAAAAAAAAAAAAAAAAAAAAAAAAAAAAAAAAAAATTACAAGTCCAACGCCGCTCGCGTCGTCTATAGTATTGCTCGACGCGTGGACCGATCGGCGTGGAATTTTGCCCGTGGACCGATCGAGGGCATGAAACGAGGCGTGGACCGATCGGGGGTCGAGAATTGAAGAGCGGACCCGTGTCCCGCGG
>CATOQI010000124.1:15000-17159 GCA_951802705.1 Netelia virgata | reverse complement strand
TTTCGACATTGCTTTAAAGTAAGTGGAAAAGCAGATAGAGTTAATTGGATTGTTCAGCTTCCCGCTCAACAGTTCGAGGAACTTTTAAAGCGTGGCAAAGTCTTCATGCTCTGGCGAGTGTACAAGCTCAGAGAGCATATTAATATCACGCGATGCTTCCGGTGCCTAGGATATGGACACATTGCGAAGAGCTGCAGTTACGAAAAGCAAACATGTGAGCACTGTGGGAGCCAGGAGCATTTGCGCGAGGCTTGTCCAAAAAAAGAGAGCCCGGAGTGTGTTAACTGTACTCGCGCCAAAAGAAAAGATGTCAAACATTGTACGCGATATAAGGAATGCCCTGAGTATCATAGGCAAGTCGAGCTCTACCGTTCTAGAATATTATGGAGTTAAAAATCGGGCAAATCAATGCACAGAGATCCGCAGTAGCAGCGGCAGAGCTAAAAAGGGTTATGACTGAATTAAATCTGGATATTTTATGTATTCAGGAACCCTATATATATAGCGGAAAAGTTCAAGGTTATCAATCCCCTGGAATGTGTGTGTTTCACCCAAAGACAGATACCCCTTGGGTGGCTGTAGTTGTCAGTGCTGATAAGTTGGAGATTTTTCCGATGGTGATGGACGTCTCGGAACACATTATGGCTCTTGAGGTTCGAACGGCAAGAGATCGCTTCTTCATCATTAATTTGTACTGTCAATTTTCGCTACCAATAGAACAGTTTATTGTGGAACTGGAAACCGTTTTGCTCCGCATAAACGACCGCCGCATTCTGATATGTATGGACAGCAATGCGAGATCCACCACTTGGTTCTCGAGAGAGACGGATGAGCGCGGCAGTCTGCTTGAGGAGTTCTTGACGGAGCGAGAGTTGATAGTGATAAACCAACCTAGCACCCGACATACATTCTGCGGTTCTCATGGACAGTCGAATATCGATATAACAGCGGCGGGAAGAGGGATCTGCAGAAGTAGCCTAAGCTGGGAGATTTCTGACGAAGTATCAGTAAGTGACCACAATCTAATTATGATCAAAATAAAATTCGGGCATGCAGCGGAAACGACTCGGACCCAACAAAGTATATATAATATCAAAGCGGCTAACTGGAGCAAATTCAGACAGGCGGTGAATGAGAGTTTTCCCCCGGAAAGGATTGAGTCCCTGAGGTATAAAGAAATAAATACTCTGAATAGAGAAGTCAGAGTAATACTTACCAATATCTGTAATGGGTCTATTCCGAAGAAGAAGAATAGCTGCCGGGCAGTCCCGTGGTGGAGCAACGAGCTTGAACAACTCCGGAATCGAGTTAGGACGGCGAAAAAGCAGCTGGCAAGAGTACGCCGCCTGCAGATGGTAGATACCCTAGAACAGTATCGAGAACAGTATAGAGTGGCGCGGAATACGTACACGAAAGCAATTAGACAACAGAAGGACCAATCATGGAGAAATTTCGTGAAAGTGGAGGGAAATAAGGACCCATGGGGGATTCTTCATAAAATAGTTCGAAATAAAATCCGACAAAAAGCTGACGTGGGAGCTCTTGTTCTGCCAACAGGAGGGAAAACGGAATCTTGGCGGGAGTCCATCCAGTTGCTTCTAAAAAAATTCGCCCCGGCCGATCGCAAAGAAGATGAGACGATTCTGCACCACCAAATACGAGAGATATACAATGAATACAGTAATGAAAATCTGGAACCTGAAATAACATATGCTGAAATAAAAGAAGCAATCAAAAAGCTAAAAGACAAAAAAGCGCCTGGTCGAGATGGCTTCGGCCCGGAGATTATAAGAGCACTGTGGGAAACGAAGAGAGAGGTATTATTTGTCATATATAATGGGTGCCTTAGAGAATGCAAAATTCCAGACGAATGGAAAATCGCAAGTTTACAAATCATACCGAAACACCAAGAAGTGGATTTAGAGCTAGTCAGTGCTTATAGACCAATTGCCCTTTTGCCAGTAATGAGCAAAGTCTTTGAAAGAATAATCTTAAATCGCATACAGCGAAGGTATGAGGAACTTGGGTTGAGCAGCGATAGACAGTTCGGGTTTAAAAAGGGATTATCCACAGAAGATGCACTAATGGAATACAAAAATGGAATTATGCATACCGAGAAAAAGTATGTGGTTGCAGTCTTCCTGGATATCGAGGGAGCG
>CATOQI010000124.1:0-10000 GCA_951802705.1 Netelia virgata | reverse complement strand
ACTATAGACGACGCGAGCGGCGTTGGACTTGTAATTTTTTTTTTTTTTTTTTTTTTTTTTTTTTTTTTTTTTTTATTCTCCGTCCCGTTCAACAGCCGGATCCTGTCGATATTCATTCTCGAACTCCCCGCGGGACACGGGTCCGCTCTTCAATTCTCGACCCCGATCGGTCCACGCCTCGTTTCATGCCCTCGATCGGTCCACGGGCAAAATTCCACGCCCGATCGGTCCACGCGTCCGAGCAATACTATAGACGACGCGAGCGGCGTTGGACTTGTAATTTTTTTTTTTTTTTTTTTTTTTTTTTTTTTTTTTTTTTTTATTCTCCGTCCCGTTCAACAGCCGGATCCTATCGATATTCATTCTCGAACTCCCCGCGGGACACGGGTCCGCTCTTCAATTCTCGACCCCGATCGGTCCACGCCTCGTTTCATGCCCTCGATCGGTCCACGGGCAAAATTCCACGCCCGATCGGTCCACGCGTCCGAGCAATACTATAGACGACGCGAGCGGCGTTGGACTTGTAATTTTTTTTTTTTTTTTTTTTTTTTTTTTTTTTTTTTTTTTATTCTCCGTCCCGTTCAACAGCCGGATCCTGTCGATATTCATTCTCGAACTCCCCGCGGGACACGGGTCCGCTCTTCAATTCTCGACCCCGATCGGTCCACGCCTCGTTTCATGCCCTCGATCGGTCCACGGGCAAAATTCCACGCCCGATCGGTCCACGCGTCCGAGCAATACTATAGACGACGCGAGCGGCGTTGGACTTGTAATTTTTTTTTTTTTTTTTTTTTTTTTTTTTTTTTTTTTTTTTATTCTCCGTCCCGTTCAACAGCCGGATCCTATCGATATTCATTCTCGAACTCCCCGCGGGACACGGGTCCGCTCTTCAATTCTCGACCCCGATCGGTCCACGCCTCGTTTCATGCCCTCGATCGGTCCACGGGCGAAATTCCACGCCCGATCGGTCCACGCGTCCGAGCAATACTATAGACGACGCGAGCGGCGTTGGACTTGTAATTTTTTTTTTTTTTTTTTTTTTTTTTTTTTTTTTTTTTTATTCTCCGTCCCGTTCAACAGCCGGATCCTGTCGATATTCATTCTCGAACTCCCCGCGGGACACGGGTCCGCTCTTCAATTCTCGACCCCGATCGGTCCACGCCTCGTTTCATGCCCTCGATCGGTCCACGGGCAAAATTCCACGCCCGATCGGTCCACGCGTCCGAGCAATACTATAGACGACGCGAGCGGCGTTGGACTTGTAATTTTTTTTTTTTTTTTTTTTTTTTTTTTTTTTTTTTTTTTTATTCTCCGTCCCGTTCAACAGCCGGATCCTATCGATATTCATTCTCGAACTCCCCGCGGGACACGGGTCCGCTCTTCAATTCTCGACCCCGATCGGTCCACGCCTCGTTTCATGCCCTCGATCGGTCCACGGGCAAAATTCCACGCCCGATCGGTCCACGCGTCCGAGCAATACTATAGACGACGCGAGCGGCGTTGGACTTGTAATTTTTTTTTTTTTTTTTTTTTTTTTTTTTTTTTTTTTTTTTATTCTCCGTCCCGTTCAACAGCCGGATCCTGTCGATATTCATTCTCGAACTCCCCGCGGGACACGGGTCCGCTCTTCAATTCTCGACCCCGATCGGTCCACGCCTCGTTTCATGCCCTCGATCGGTCCACGGGCAAAATTCCACGCCCGATCGGTCCACGCGTCCGAGCAATACTATAGACGACGCGAGCGGCGTTGGACTTGTAATTTTTTTTTTTTTTTTTTTTTTTTTTTTTTTTTTTTTTTTATTCTCCGTCCCGTTCAACAGCCGGATCCTATCGATATTCATTCTCGAACTCCCCGCGGGACACGGGTCCGCTCTTCAATTCTCGACCCCGATCGGTCCACGCCTCGTTTCATGCCCTCGATCGGTCCACGGGCAAAATTCCACGCCCGATCGGTCCACGCGTCCGAGCAATACTATAGACGACGCGAGCGGCGTTGGACTTGTAATTTTTTTTTTTTTTTTTTTTTTTTTTTTTTTTTTTTTTTTATTCTCCGTCCCGTTCAACAGCCGGATCCTGTCGATATTCATTCTCGAACTCCCCGCGGGACACGGGTCCGCTCTTCAATTCTCGACCCCGATCGGTCCACGCCTCGTTTCATGCCCTCGATCGGTCCACGGGCAAAATTCCACGCCCGATCGGTCCACGCGTCCGAGCAATACTATAGACGACGCGAGCGGCGTTGGACTTGTAATTTTTTTTTTTTTTTTTTTTTTTTTTTTTTTTTTTTTTTTTATTCTCCGTCCCGTTCAACAGCCGGATCCTGTCGATATTCATTCTCGAACTCCCCGCGGGACACGGGTCCGCTCTTCAATTCTCGACCCCGATCGGTCCACGCCTCGTTTCATGCCCTCGATCGGTCCACGGGCAAAATTCCACGCCCGATCGGTCCACGCGTCCGAGCAATACTATAGACGACGCGAGCGGCGTTGGACTTGTAATTTTTTTTTTTTTTTTTTTTTTTTTTTTTTTTTTTTTTATTCTCCGTCCCGTTCAACAGCCGGATCCTATCGATATTCATTCTCGAACTCCCCGCGGGACACGGGTCCGCTCTTCAATTCTCGACCCCGATCGGTCCACGCCTCGTTTCATGCCCTCGATCGGTCCACGGGCAAAATTCCACGCCCGATCGGTCCACGCGTCCGAGCAATACTATAGACGACGCGAGCGGCGTTGGACTTGTAATTTTTTTTTTTTTTTTTTTTTTTTTTTTTTTTTTTTTTTATTCTCCGTCCCGTTCAACAGCCGGATCCTGTCGATATTCATTCTCGAACTCCCCGCGGGACACGGGTCCGCTCTTCAATTCTCGACCCCGATCGGTCCACGCCTCGTTTCATGCCCTCGATCGGTCCACGGGCAAAATTCCACGCCCGATCGGTCCACGCGTCCGAGCAATACTATAGACGACGCGAGCGGCGTTGGACTTGTAATTTTTTTTTTTTTTTTTTTTTTTTTTTTTTTTTTTTTTTTATTCTCCGTCCCGTTCAACAGCCGGATCCTAGTCGATATTCATTCTCGAACTCCCCGCGGGACACGGGTCCGCTCTTCAATTCTCGACCCCGATCGGTCCACGCCTCGTTTCATGCCCTCGATCGGTCCACGGGCAAAATTCCACGCCCGATCGGTCCACGCGTCCGAGCAATACTATAGACGACGCGAGCGGCGTTGGACTTGTAATTTTTTTTTTTTTTTTTTTTTTTTTTTTTTTTTTTTTTTATTCTCCGTCCCGTTCAACAGCCGGATCCTGTCGATATTCATTCTCGAACTCCCCGCGGGACACGGGTCCGCTCTTCAATTCTCGACCCCGATCGGTCCACGCCTCGTTTCATGCCCTCGATCGGTCCACGGGCAAAATTCCACGCCCGATCGGTCCACGCGTCCGAGCAATACTATAGACGACGCGAGCGGCGTTGGACTTGTAATTTTTTTTTTTTTTTTTTTTTTTTTTTTTTTTTTTTTTTATTCTCCGTCCCGTTCAACAGCCGGATCCTGTCGATATTCATTCTCGAACTCCCCGCGGGACACGGGTCCGCTCTTCAATTCTCGACCCCGATCGGTCCACGCCTCGTTTCATGCCCTCGATCGGTCCACGGGCAAAATTCCACGCCCGATCGGTCCACGCGTCCGAGCAATACTATAGACGACGCGAGCGGCGTTGGACTTGTAATTTTTTTTTTTTTTTTTTTTTTTTTTTTTTTTTTTTATTCTCCGTCCCGTTCAACAGCCGGATCCTGTCGATATTCATTCTCGAACTCCCCGCGGGACACGGGTCCGCTCTTCAATTCTCGACCCCGATCGGTCCACGCCTCGTTTCATGCCCTCGATCGGTCCACGGGCAAAATTCCACGCCCGATCGGTCCACGCGTCCGAGCAATACTATAGACGACGCGAGCGGCGTTGGACTTGTAATTTTTTTTTTTTTTTTTTTTTTTTTTTTATTCTCCGTCCCGTTCAACAGCCGGATCCTGTCGATATTCATTCTCGAACTCCCCGCGGGACACGGGTCCGCTCTTCAATTCTCGACCCCGATCGGTCCACGCCTCGTTTCATGCCCTCGATCGGTCCACGGGCAAAATTCCACGCCCGATCGGTCCACGCGTCCGAGCAATACTATAGACGACGCGAGCGGCGTTGGACTTGTAATTTTTTTTTTTTTTTTTTTTTTTTTTTTTTTTTTTTATTCTCCGTCCCGTTCAACAGCCGGTCCTGTCGATATTCATTCTCGAACTCCCCGCGGGACACGGGTCCGCTCTTCAATTCTCGACCCCGATCGGTCCACGCCTCGTTTCATGCCCTCGATCGGTCCACGGGCAAAATTCCACGCCCGATCGGTCCACGCGTCCGAGCAATACTATAGACGACGCGAGCGGCGTTGGACTTGTAATTTTTTTTTTTTTTTTTTTTTTTTTTTTTTTTTTTTTTTATTCTCCGTCCCGTTCAACAGCCGGATCCTGTCGATATTCATTCTCGAACTCCCCGCGGGACACGGGTCCGCTCTTCAATTCTCGACCCCGATCGGTCCACGCCTCGTTTCATGCCCTCGATCGGTCCACGGGCAAAATTCCACGCCCGATCGGTCCACGCGTCCGAGCAATACTATAGACGACGCGAGCGGCGTTGGACTTGTAATTTTTTTTTTTTTTTTTTTTTTTTTTTTTTTTTTTTATTCTCCGTCCCGTTCAACAGCCGGATCCTGTCGATATTCATTCTCGAACTCCCCGCGGGACACGGGTCCGCTCTTCAATTCTCGACCCCGATCGGTCCACGCCTCGTTTCATGCCCTCGATCGGTCCACGGGCAAAATTCCACGCCCGATCGGTCCACGCGTCCGAGCAATACTATAGACGACGCGAGCGGCGTTGGACTTGTAATTTTTTTTTTTTTTTTTTTTTTTTTTTTTTATTCTCCGTCCCGTTCAACAGCCGGATCCTGTCGATATTCATTCTCGAACTCCCCGCGGGACACGGGTCCGCTCTTCAATTCTCGACCCCGATCGGTCCACGCCTCGTTTCATGCCCTCGATCGGTCCACGGGCAAAATTCCACGCCCGATCGGTCCACGCGTCCGAGCAATACTATAGACGACGCGAGCGGCGTTGGACTTGTAATTTTTTTTTTTTTTTTTTTTTTTTTTTTTTTTTTTTTTTATTCTCCGTCCCGTTCAACAGCCGGATCCTGTCGATATTCATTCTCGAACTCCCCGCGGGACACGGGTCCGCTCTTCAATTCTCGACCCCGATCGGTCCACGCCTCGTTTCATGCCCTCGATCGGTCCACGGGCAAAATTCCACGCCCGATCGGTCCACGCGTCCGAGCAATACTATAGACGACGCGAGCGGCGTTGGACTTGTAATTTTTTTTTTTTTTTTTTTTTTTTTTTTTTTTTTTTTTTATTCTCCGTCCCGTTCAACAGCCGGATCCTGTCGATATTCATTCTCGAACTCCCCGCGGGACACGGGTCCGCTCTTCAATTCTCGACCCCGATCGGTCCACGCCTCGTTTCATGCCCTCGATCGGTCCACGGGCAAAATTCCACGCCCGATCGGTCCACGCGTCCGAGCAATACTATAGACGACGCGAGCGGCGTTGGACTTGTAATTTTTTTTTTTTTTTTTTTTTTTTTTTTTTTTTTATTCTCCGTCCCGTTCAACAGCCGGATCCTGTCGATATTCATTCTCGAACTCCCCGCGGGACACGGGTCCGCTCTTCAATTCTCGACCCCGATCGGTCCACGCCTCGTTTCATGCCCTCGATCGGTCCACGGGCAAAATTCCACGCCCGATCGGTCCACGCGTCCGAGCAATACTATAGACGACGCGAGCGGCGTTGGACTTGTAATTTTTTTTTTTTTTTTTTTTTTTTTTTTTTTTTTTTTTATTCTCCGTCCCGTTCAACAGCCGGATCCTGTCGATATTCATTCTCGAACTCCCCGCGGGACACGGGTCCGCTCTTCAATTCTCGACCCCGATCGGTCCACGCCTCGTTTCATGCCCTCGATCGGTCCACGGGCAAAATTCCACGCCCGATCGGTCCACGCGTCCGAGCAATACTATAGACGACGCGAGCGGCGTTGGACTTGTAATTTTTTTTTTTTTTTTTTTTTTTTTTTTTTTTTTTTTTTATTCTCCGTCCCGTTCAACAGCCGGATCCTGTCGATATTCATTCTCGAACTCCCCGCGGGACACGGGTCCGCTCTTCAATTCTCGACCCCGATCGGTCCACGCCTCGTTTCATGCCCTCGATCGGTCCACGGGCAAAATTCCACGCCCGATCGGTCCACGCGTCCGAGCAATACTATAGACGACGCGAGCGGCGTTGGACTTGTAATTTTTTTTTTTTTTTTTTTTTTTTTTTTTTTTTTTTTTATTCTCCGTCCCGTTCAACAGCCGGATCCTGTCGATATTCATTCTCGAACTCCCCGCGGGACACGGGTCCGCTCTTCAATTCTCGACCCCGATCGGTCCACGCCTCGTTTCATGCCCTCGATCGGTCCACGGGCAAAATTCCACGCCCGATCGGTCCACGCGTCCGAGCAATACTATAGACGACGCGAGCGGCGTTGGACTTGTAATTTTTTTTTTTTTTTTTTTTTTTTTTTTTTTTTTTTTTTATTCTCCGTCCCGTTCAACAGCCGGATCCTGTCGATATTCATTCTCGAACTCCCCGCGGGACACGGGTCCGCTCTTCAATTCTCGACCCCGATCGGTCCACGCCTCGTTTCATGCCCTCGATCGGTCCACGGGCAAAATTCCACGCCCGATCGGTCCACGCGTCCGAGCAATACTATAGACGACGCGAGCGGCGTTGGACTTGTAATTTTTTTTTTTTTTTTTTTTTTTTTTTTTTTTTTTTTTTATTCTCCGTCCCGTTCAACAGCCGGATCCTGTCGATATTCATTCTCGAACTCCCCGCGGGACACGGGTCCGCTCTTCAATTCTCGACCCCGATCGGTCCACGCCTCGTTTCATGCCCTCGATCGGTCCACGGGCAAAATTCCACGCCCGATCGGTCCACGCGTCCGAGCAATACTATAGACGACGCGAGCGGCGTTGGACTTGTAATTTTTTTTTTTTTTTTTTTTTTTTTTTTTTTTTTTTTATTCTCCGTCCCGTTCAACAGCCGGATCCTATCGATATTCATTCTCGAACTCCCCGCGGGACACGGGTCCGCTCTTCAATTCTCGACCCCGATCGGTCCACGCCTCGTTTCATGCCCTCGATCGGTCCACGGGCAACATTCCACGCCCGATCGGTCCACGCGTCCGAGCAATACTATAGACGACGCGAGCGGCGTTGGACTTGTAATTTTTTTTTTTTTTTTTTTTTTTTTTTTTTTTTTTTTTTATTCTCCGTCCCGTTCAACAGCCGGATCCTGTCGATATTCATTCTCGAACTCCCCGCGGGACACGGGTCCGCTCTTCAATTCTCGACCCCGATCGGTCCACGCCTCGTTTCATGCCCTCGATCGGTCCACGGGCAAAATTCCACGCCCGATCGGTCCACGCGTCCGAGCAATACTATAGACGACGCGAGCGGCGTTGGACTTGTAATTTTTTTTTTTTTTTTTTTTTTTTTTTTTTTTTTTTTTTTTATTCTCCGTCCCGTTCAACAGCCGGATCCTGTCGATATTCATTCTCGAACTCCCCGCGGGACACGGGTCCGCTCTTCAATTCTCGACCCCGATCGGTCCACGCCTCGTTTCATGCCCTCGATCGGTCCACGGGCAACATTCCACGCCCGATCGGTCCACGCGTCCGAGCAATACTATAGACGACGCGAGCGGCGTTGGACTTGTAATTTTTTTTTTTTTTTTTTTTTTTTTTTTTTTTTTTTTTTTTATTCTCCGTCCCGTTCAACAGCCGGATCCTGTCGATATTCATTCTCGAACTCCCCGCGGGACACGGGTCCGCTCTTCAATTCTCGACCCCGATCGGTCCACGCCTCGTTTCATGCCCTCGATCGGTCCACGGGCAAAATTCCACGCCCGATCGGTCCACGCGTCCGAGCAATACTATAGACGACGCGAGCGGCGTTGGACTTGTAATTTTTTTTTTTTTTTTTTTTTTTTTTTTTTTTTTTTTTTTTATTCTCCGTCCCGTTCAACAGCCGGATCCTATCGATATTCATTCTCGAACTCCCCGCGGGACACGGGTCCGCTCTTCAATTCTCGACCCCGATCGGTCCACGCCTCGTTTCATGCCCTCGATCGGTCCACGGGCGAAATTCCACGCCCGATCGGTCCACGCGTCCGAGCAATACTATAGACGACGCGAGCGGCGTTGGACTTGTAATTTTTTTTTTTTTTTTTTTTTTTTTTTTTTTTTTTTTTTTTATTCTCCGTCCCGTTCAACAGCCGGATCCTGTCGATATTCATTCTCGAACTCCCCGCGGGACACGGGTCCGCTCTTCAATTCTCGACCCCGATCGGTCCACGCCTCGTTTCATGCCCTCGATCGGTCCACGGGCAAAATTCCACGCCCGATCGGTCCACGCGTCCGAGCAATACTATAGACGACGCGAGCGGCGTTGGACTTGTAATTTTTTTTTTTTTTTTTTTTTTTTTTTTTTTTTTTTTTTTTATTCTCCGTCCCGTTCAACAGCCGGATCCTATCGATATTCATTCTCGAACTCCCCGCGGGACACGGGTCCGCTCTTCAATTCTCGACCCCGATCGGTCCACGCCTCGTTTCATGCCCTCGATCGGTCCACGGGCGAAATTCCACGCCCGATCGGTCCACGCGTCCGAGCAATACTATAGACGACGCGAGCGGCGTTGGACTTGTAATTTTTTTTTTTTTTTTTTTTTTTTTTTTTTTTTTTTTTATTCTCCGTCCCGTTCAACAGCCGGATCCTATCGATATTCATTCTCGAACTCCCCGCGGGACACGGGTCCGCTCTTCAATTCTCGACCCCGATCGGTCCACGCCTCGTTTCATGCCCTCGATCGGTCCACGGGCAAAATTCCACGCCCGATCGGTCCACGCGTCCGAGCAATACTATAGACGACGCGAGCGGCGTTGGACTTGTAATTTTTTTTTTTTTTTTTTTTTTTTTTTTTTTTTTTTTTTTATTCTCCGTCCCGTTCAACAGCCGGATCCTGTCGATATTCATTCTCGAACTCCCCGCGGGACACGGGTCCGCTCTTCAATTCTCGACCCCGATCGGTCCACGCCTCGTTTCATGCCCTCGATCGGTCCACGGGCAAAATTCCACGCCCGATCGGTCCACGCGTCCGAGCAATACTATAGACGACGCGAGCGGCGTTGGACTTGTAATTTTTTTTTTTTTTTTTTTTTTTTTTTTTTTTTTTTTTTATTCTCCGTCCCGTTCAACAGCCGGATCCTGTCGATATTCATTCGCGAACTCCCCGCGGGACACGGGTCCGCTCTTCAATTCTCGACCCCGATCGGTCCACGCCTCGTTTCATGCCCTCGATCGGTCCACGGGCAAAATTCCACGCCCGATCGGTCCACGCGTCCGAGCAATACTATAGACGACGCGAGCGGCGTTGGACTTGTAATTTTTTTTTTTTTTTTTTTTTTTTTTTTTTTTTTTTTTTTTATTCTCCGTCCCGTTCAACAGCCGGATCCTGTCGATATTCATTCTCGAACTCCCCGCGGGACACGGGTCCGCTCTTCAATTCTCGACCCCGATCGGTCCACGCCTCGTTTCATGCCCTCGATCGGTCCACGGGCAAAATTCCACGCCCGATCGGTCCACGCGTCCGAGCAATACTATAGACGACGCGAGCGGCGTTGGACTTGTAATTTTTTTTTTTTTTTTTTTTTTTTTTTTTTTTTTTTTTTATTCTCCGTCCCGTTCAACAGCCGGATCCTGTCGATATTCATTCTCGAACTCCCCGCGGGACACGGGTCCGCTCTTCAATTCTCGACCCCGATCGGTCCACGCCTCGTTTCATGCCCTCGATCGGTCCACGGGCAAAAT
>CATOQI010000123.1:0-11388 GCA_951802705.1 Netelia virgata | reverse complement strand
AAAACGTACCGGTTTTGGTCCTACGTTTTACCGCGGGTTATGTAATCCTATCTATTTGTTTAAATAGAAGAAAAGAGCCTTTGATAACAAATTAATAACGAAGATGAGTTTTTCAGTGAATTCAATGATGTTTATAAATCATATTCTTGTTCGTAGAAAGTTAAAAGGCTACTTGAAACATGAACGACTGACTGAAAAAAACGTACAAAAATCTTACCAATTTGTATAAATTACTTAAAGGCGTAGAGACGACGTTCGTGCACAGTTCGTTTGTTCAAATTTCCCAGCACAAGGAAATTGGCTTGTACTGGGAAATTGGCAAAAAAATTAGCACAAATTACTCGAACGTGTGGATGAACCGTAAAGCATGCTGTTACATCATTCTCGTGAGATTTCCGGATTATATGTAATAAGATGTGTCTATGATAAGTAATGAATAATCAAGCGTCGAAAATAATCGCCTCGGCTTCTGTAAAAAACAACAATCAATATTTGTACAGCCCCAGCGTAAAAGTTGTTGGGTAATGGACCCGTATGTTGCGCAGTCTCTTACTCCTCAATTCACCCGTTGCACCTGTTTGAAGTCGGTTTGAATTTCCACGGTTCTTCTTCTTCTCGTTAGTTTCGTATTTACATTATTATTTTATAAAACTTGGCTGAAAATTTGTGAGGTTATGTCGACCTTTCATTTCGTGTTGATGTAAGGGGATGAGTGGATCACGTGACACGTGAGTGCCAGAAAAATAGCCGACATCTTTGGGAGATTATTAACATTTGAGACAAAAGCAAAGCACTAACTTCTACTGAATTACTTTGCACCAGGGCAAGGATTTTGCATTTGCTCTAGACGTTAACCTTTTAAGGAGGGGTCTGGTCGATATATCGACCATCCATAGGGTACAAAATCTTTGAGGTTTTCTTTAGATAATATTATGCGATAAATACAAAGAAAATAGTATGATAATTCCTGGAAGTTTACTTGACCTTTAAAAGTGCTATTTCAAGGTCAATTTTTGTTTACATTATCAGTTCTGTCGATTTTTGTTGCCTTTACCGTGGTCTTGGTTTTGACAAAATAGGCTTGAAAAAGTCATTATTTGAGAAATATTCGAGCAAAAATACTAATTTTGTCGAACTGATAAAAAATGTAAATGTATTAAATTGGAGGCCAAAATTTTAAAAAAAGGCAATTTTCAAGGTCAAGGATGCCTCCGGGTCTTTTTTTAACTATTTTTTTCGTATTTATCGCTTCAAATTACGTAGGAAAACACCCTCAAGTCGTTAGAGGAAATTTCTAACATAGGCCTTTACTCTCCACGTGCAAAAATCATTGATATTATGCACAAATTTCGTGTAAAATAAAAGGTCGATTTCAACGGAAAAATCCCTGTCCTTAAAAGGTTAACTATCTTTGAGAAAAGTTGGTCGAAAATTTGAGAGGTTATGTCCGGAGCTACGACCACTTCGAAAACGCGGTTCGTAAGTTCTCCGACGTGGTACGATAGATTGCAATGACGTTTAGTCAGACAGGGCGGTATTGTTGCAATAACTTCCAAAGCCATTTATCATCTCAATTGGTTGCGCCGTGCCGGAGAATTTGCGATTCGCGTTTCGAAGCTATCTCTCTCGCACTTGAGGCGCGATTGTATCTCAAGTGGAGAAGACGGATGTAAAACAGTTGAAGATTTGTTGGCTAGAAATCAAATTCCGATCGAAAAACAGCATGATCGACGCAAAAGCTAGAAATAGAAGAATGAAAAAATGGCATTAGTCAAGGTGTTATCATTTTTTTAAATATGGATATATTATTGTCATTGGTGAGCAATACATGCGCAGAGCGACTCCAGCGCCTCTCGCAACTGGAGTGAGAACCAAATTGCATCATCCCACTTTCTCGCCTTCAAGTTAATCATAGGCTTCTATGGTCTCGTACGGAATAATAGTAATCCACTTTCATCCGCCATCAAACTATTCAAATAAATCTATCCGATTATTGTTTTGACGCAATCGCATTTCACTCTAATGTTCCCTTTAGTTATTTGGGGGAAAGTCGATGGAAATGTTGGTGTCATTCGTTCCGAGGGCCTAGGTAGCATGTACCGATAGACAAAGATGAGGTAGATTATGAATCGCAGGGAAATCGTGTTTGGTGAGTTGCTAGTTCCGGCAATCGCGTTCTATAAAAATAGACAGAAATCACTAAGGGGCGTAGTCTTAAACTCAAGTCCTCGCATTTGTATTGTCTGCTTCTAGAGTCAACAATTTTATGATTTTATCTATATCCATACGTATACAACAACTGTAGGTTAAGCCAGGAGGAGGTCCATTTAAATGGCCCGAATTAAGCCATTTTCGCGAAGTGTTGTAGGACCAGAAAAAAACAATCAG
Organism: Netelia virgata; assembly: GCA_951802705.1. Lineage (NCBI taxonomy): Eukaryota > Metazoa > Arthropoda > Insecta > Hymenoptera > Ichneumonidae > Netelia > Netelia virgata. Next base: position 9,000 of record CATOQI010000123.1, on the reverse strand, counting down.
CCAAAGGAACTTTTGGGGATAGTTTGATATGTATTTAAACGAACAAAAAAAAATGTTTAATGTCCAACAATGCGTTATAACCCAAGTTATAAATGGATTCGTGGAGCGCCTCGTCACTCAAGGCTCCAATTTGTGTACAAGGTACAACTCGCAATTTTTGTCTGAAAACCCCCACAAAAAAGAATCTTAATTTGAATGTAATATTCTTCGATATGAACTACACAAAAGTCCGGGAAAACACGTAAATTCGAATTTTTGTGGAAGGTTGAACAAAAAAGTGATTTAAAACAAAATCACTTCAACTACGTACAAAAGTCGCTTAAAAAGGTTTTTTATGTTTTTTTTTGCGTTCATATCAAAGATAAAACGATACTGAAGATAACGGAACTTGGATGGAACCGATAGCTCGTTTAGTTTGTTTGCAATCCTGTACACGAATTAAGTAAAATCGTAAAAATGAAAAGTTGCGAATGCGCTTACGACAAAGGGCACGCAGATACTCGACGCTCCACTGCATTTGGTTCTGTATCTGTGGAAATACTTAGAATTTGACTCTGAAATTTTGTGTACGTATTCTTGAATATCTGATCTATTGACTTTTTCGACTTCCTAAATGAACCGCCGGCCTTAAGTCGTTAATTGTTTACTCTACATATGTATATACTTAATTATACTCATACATTCAGGGTGTTCTATTTTATTTTCTGGATGGAAATAAGCCGCGAACAAGAGGTCGTACGCTGCATTTTTATTGAAAGTAAAAAAACAAAATTCCTAAAAAAGACAAGAGGTCAAACGTTGATAATTCAAAAGTAATGAAAATGAGCGACCTCTAGCTACTATACGTAACGCTTATAATTGTTTTATGGAATATTGTGCCATTTTCTTTTTTATTTAAGTTAATTTGATATTATCATCCAAATTACTTGTCCCTCGTAGGCGGCTTGCTTTTTTTTCAATTATTTTTGTTCCGTTAATTTGTGGGACCCGGATGTAAGAGGAAGCAATTCCGCTTCGCCTCTAGCTATGTCGCAAACATTGCCGTTCCGACTATACGCGAAGCATAAATCTATACTGAAATGCGCTCGCAAAGGTATTCGATGTTCATGATAGTGTCATCGTTCGACGATTGATCGTACTGCGAAAAGATACCTCCGTTACCGACTGTCGGTCACTACGACTTTCCAAAGTTTATCTAGTGAGCTATTGTCGTTAAATGGTATTTTCATGGAGAAAGTAGATTTGGGCAAAATATGTACATAGTCCTGTACTTGCCTATTCGTGTGCAATAGTTTTGACCCAACACAAGTTATTACTAAACGAATCGTATTCAGACGAAATAATACGCCTGTAATACATTATGAAAGAATAAAACATATCCATAACTTATACAAACATGATAGTTTTAATGACATTCCCAGCTAATTTATTTTTTCATCGTTTCCGGAATTTACATTGGTGGAAATATAAATTTTACACGTTTCGATCACTTCGAAAACGCAATTCATAAATATTGCAAAATGATGCGACAGATCGAGATGAAATTTAGCTTGACCAACGCAGAATCGTAGCAAAAAGTGACCGACGTAAGTTTAGTCCCAATCGGATCTAACATTTCCGTTATCTCTATCGCATGTGTCACGTGGTGCACTTTTGTGTTCACCTTAAAAGCCGTTTGAATCGTTCGCCATTATCGTATAATTCCGTTGTACAGCAATTACTTCGTGTCGTATGCCATTCCCCTCTCGGTTTTTTCAAACTTTATAAAACATTCGCACAGCTGTATTGTGCCAAATCTGTGCATGCGTGCGAATTAAATAGTATTTATAATATTATGATGAGTGTCGGACAATATATTTTTGACAATTTAAAGTTTTATCGTTTATGAATAAAACATCAGTAGTGTACTTATATTTTTTTATCATTGTGATTATATTGATTGATTTAAATCTATTGATAGAAATTTTGTAATTTCTATGGTCATTTATTAAACGACATATGTACATATACCGAGGGCTTAAGATACAATCGTGTAACAAAGACTTACTTTCCACTTATATGATTAATAAACAATGGTTCTATCGATTAATCGGCTGTAAGTATTGAAGCTTCCAACTGGATCTGCGATTCTATTTACTTATACGTTCTTTGTCTAACATACACTAATATAAGGCGGTGGTGTATTAGCGAACTACAACGTCATCTCATTTACCACCGCACAGCCCTTGCGGCGATCAGGCGAAATATTATTTCGCCGCGAAGTAAGCTACGCCCGGAATCTTCGTTTCACAACCTGTGCGGGCCTCAAAGAAATCACCTGCGAATCTCATTACACAATGCCAAAAATAGGATTGATGAGTTTTAATGAAGATTTTATATGGAAAAAGGGCAGTTTTTTTAAACCCGTGCGGATTTTTCTTTGCCCCTATGTGGAACGGACAAATCGGGCGAAGGGTTAAAGAAATGAGGGGAAATAAGGATTAAAGAACGAAAAGTAAAAAATAGCACAACGTCCAAGACGTAGTACCCAATAGACTATAAGCAAAAGCATCGTGCTTAGTGTCAGAAATATAATCCTATTCGTAACATAACCTACATTTTTCAATATTCGCAGCAAATAAGATTAGCCTTCGCACGTAAGCTTTAAACAGAAAGTTAAAAGACGAGAAGTTTACTACGGAATGTTAATCGTAACTGGTCAGGAAACTATAATTTCCTTATTAGTTGATTTCATGTTAAATTAACCCCTCAAATTACCGTAACCCTCAAGTTAACGTAAATTTCAAATAAAACACCTAAGAGCATTGGGGCTGCTGATAACAACATTAAAATATAATTCAGAGCTCAAAGGGTTAATTATCAGTAAAACTGTGTACTAATTAACAATTTCACCATTTATTAAAAAATCCCATTATTTTGTTCATTGTACGATAGCCACTTTCTCGACACTAGCGCTCGCGAAAAAACACGAAACTAACGCGAAACAGCTCCAGCGGTTACGCATGGAAAGGGGAGAAGATATGGGAGTGCTCGGACGTGTACACAAGGCCATGGTCTTGCATATTATACCGAATCACGCGTTACTTTCGAAGTCTCGCATTTTTTATAAAGTTTCATAGCAGATGCGTCGTCTCTCGCAGAGTAAGGCCGGCATCACACTATCCGTTTTCGCAGAGTCCGATTTTGACGGATATCACCGTCCGGTTTGTGACATACTGTAGGCTCAAACGAGAGGTGTCACACTAGTGCAGCATTACCGCACCACATCGTCGGATACGGGACAGAGCACGTTCACTCTTATGCCTGGTGTCACACTATAAGGTTGTGCCGCGTACGTTTCTTTCGTTCGAAATAAAAATGCATATACCAAATTCAAACATCAATACAATTTTTCATTTTTACCCGAGTGTTACCGTCAATCTTTCTCCTGCAGTTATAGATCTTCCGAACTGCGTGGTCTGTTTTTAAATATAGGGTTTCAAAACTTCCAATAATTAATCGAATGAATTTCTGGACATTCGATAGTATTTAAAAAACTTATCCTCAAAATTACGGATGTTTGTGTAACATTTTTCAAATCATTGTCAAAAAATTGTTCCCACTCATGTTCACACCTTGGCTGTTCGAGCGGAAGTGTCCGGTGAAACCGCAGCAGTGTGACACGTAGTACCCCTCCTAGTGTGACGCCGGCCTAGCATTATTATTATTACGTCAACATATTGTCATATTTTAATAAAAATAGCAAATCTCTCATTCGTCCATAAAACTGTAAGACATCGTAGAGTGCGCGGATTACCGAAACCGGCCGCGAGCGACACTACTTGTCGAAATGGCCAGTTCTGTTTCCGCGACCAAGAATGATCGGGAGTGAAAGAGAGAGAGCGAGAGAGAGCGATCGGAAGAGAAAAAGAGGGAGCTATCTCTCGTGCCGGGGACGCAGCACGGTGCTCCAGTCTGAAGTATACATATATATATATGCGTGAGGAAGCATACGCGCGACCCGGAGCGCACTGGAGTACGGCGCCGAGTGGCGTTTGGGAGGGGAAAGGGACGGATAGGCGAAGGCAGCGAGCACCGCGACCGCGGCCAGTAGCTCGCAGGCAGCGAATTCGCGAGTAACTTGGTTCGCGATTCGTAGCTGAATCCGAACGTAACCAAATCATATATATATACACATATACACGTATCTATAAATATGTGTACGAATGTATATACACCTCGCTGACTAGGCACGGACCGTTTGGCGAACCCGGTTTACATTCGTTAGATAAGAAAACTTCAAGTAAAATAAAATAATCCATTCGTCGACGAATATCAAGTGCCGGATAATATTTATCACTGTAACAATACAGTGACGGTTAGGTATAGTGTTATAGTTTTGAAAGACGGGTCAGCGAACCTAGGTCGTCGAGGGAGCGGGGCAGCAGCTACGAAGACGATTTAACACAGGCAGTGCGTTTTACCTCTCTACGTACTGTACCTACTATGTACGATCCGGACGAGCGGGCGATCATTATCAAAGTGTCTCTAGCCCCGTCTCGCTCGCACAGTCGTTCTCCTCTCGCGAACGCGAACCGGGGACTCGAGTCACGGCGTTCTCAAAGTGAAAATTTCGTCGAGAGTACTCGAATCGTTGAAACGACGCGGAAACTCGAGGAGCGATGAAAGATTCGTTTCTCTCTCTCGGTTTTTTCTTTAATTCCAGATATTTAACCGTGACGAGTGATGGCGAGAGATGAATCTTGCAGTAAAAAAAAAAATCACAGAGAGAAGCATCGCGTCTCTCGGTCTCGATTTGGATTTTGGCCGAGGTAGAGGGCGCTGCGACCAAGTGCGTTTCGTCTTTATTATAAATTAATTTTTTAAATAAAAGGAGGAGGAGCAGCGAGTATTCGGAGGGTTCGAGGTTGGGCTTGGGATTCCAAAGAAAACGCGAGCCGAAAGAGTCTAAAATCGGGTTGGATGGAGTAATGAGCGGGGCCCCTGCAAGGGGCACATCGCCCCGACGTCCACGACGCCAAAATCATGAACTAACGACGATCGACGAGGGAGCCGAGAAGAGCCGTTCCAAGGTCAACAAGGTTGAGAATCGACCGAAGGTCAATCCTATATTTCTGTGGGCATTGCAGCACGAGCAGAGAATAATCGAGGTACGTTGCGAGGATTACGACAAGAGGAATCGTATTAAACTGACTAAAACGGCGCATGGCTGGCGTTCGATACCGCGTACAGCGTCCAACGTTTACGCAACGAGGAATGGACGCGCGTGCGACAGTTCTTCATCCTCCTCGTCGAGCTCACCAAGATGGTCGCCAGCGACGATATCTTCCTCGAGCAGCCACGAGATGGCGACAGGTGGCAGAGACGCCGAGTCGAATTATCCGAACGACTCGCTCGTCCGTGGCACGTTGTTTACGTTGCGCAACAACAAGGTGGAGAAAGAAACGAACAAGACGGAGTTGGATAAACGAAAAAAAAATGATGACAACAGCGACGAGGATTCGACGGAGCATATTGCCGGAGAGATGAGCGATAAGCCGAGGAAGAAACGTAGGCGCGAGAGAAGGGACGAGAATAACAAGAGTTCGAACAATAAGAGTAACAAGGCTCTATTGGTAAGCTCGCCCAGATCCTGGGAACGTTTGATGAACGGAACGAGATTCTTGAACAGCGGACCTACCGTCGCGAAGAATTCACGCAGCATTAGGGAAATGAGCCCGTCGTCAACCATCGACAGAGCGAATTATTCCTGCATCGATCTACAGCCCAGAGTTGTTCTCGAACAGTTGCAATTGTCCGTTGCCTCGGAAAATGCGAGAAAAACGTCCAAACAGAACATTGACAATCCCAAAGAATCTCGAGACGATGGTAACGAGATTACCGCTGCGCTAGATTCTACCGGTCTTCCGGTTTTGGTCGCCGACCCCCCGAGCGCTCATCTCCCAAGCTGTCCGTACTCGACAAAAGCTAATAAGATCTCGATCACGAGTTTCTTCGAGTCGAAAAAGGATAAGCCCGATGATGATAAAAACGGCGAAAGTCTCGTACGGTTAACGGGAAAATCTGGCAATTCCCAGATTAAAAGAGAACGTCCCTCCACCAATAACTTGGGAAAGATACATCGTAGAGAAAACGAGATGGTCGACTCGAGCTCGGAAATTCTAGAAGCTTTGAGGAGCACTCCGGGCCTTTCGGTATCCGTCACGACGACGAGGCGTTCCGGTAACTCCGAGGTCACCTGTTCTCAAGATTCAAATTGCGACGTCTCGAGGTCCAGGGTGTTGGCGAATCGTACTATTCGTAGTACAAAAGCCCGCCACGAGAGGACGCGCGTCGCGGCTAGCCAGTTGCGCCATTTGTTGACGAGCTCGTCGATCGCGATACCCGATCCGCTGTTGGTACCTCGCGATTGTTTACCCGCACTCGCGGCATCGCCGGCTATCGAAATCCCCAAACTTTTAGCCACGCGACCCGAGCTCAGATTGCCGGAAGCTCTGACGAGGCCGGATTTGCTCAACGATCCGAATCTTCTCGTCATATCGTTGGCTCATCTTCAGCAGGTTCTCGACGATGCTCCCGTCTCCGATCGTCCCTCGTCGCAACTCGACCGAGTCGGCGAAGAGGACGAATTGATGATCCATGAGGACGAGGACGAGGAGGAAGAGGAGGAGGATCAGGACGTTCCGGAGCAGAGTCTCGATCTCGATCTCGATTACGCGAGGAATAAGAACAAACGGGTACCACCCAAACTCATTAGCTGCAAGCCGATAGGGAGTCTCATGGCCGGTCCCATAGATCTTTCCTCGCGTGGCGTACGTCGTACCATTCTTTCCCCGGCGAGCCTCGTTCCTGGATGGCCACGGCATCACCATAAGGAACCACCGCCGCCTTTGTTGAGGGTACGGCGCGGCCTTTTGAAACAAGAATCCCAAGTTACGTCCTCCGAGATCTCGCCTGTTTGTCCTCAACAGCAGGACGACTCCCATCTGTGGCACCCACTTTTTGGAAGGTGAGCTCCTGGTTCGTTACCTCATTTTATGTGTCTGCTACTTTACGGTTGGTGTCGTTTATCCATCGAATAGTTCCTATTGGCTTCGGCTCCTCGTCTATAGCGAGACATTGCGGTTTTTAGATTGGACACGTTCCAATTACGTTACCTAAACCCCCTCCACGGATGTTCGCTATTGTTTTATATTAAAAATTAAGAATACTCGTACGCAACGCCCGTCTGTAGTGAGCCAGATGAAAATGGACGACGACGAATCTTTACCAATGATCGAAACCAACACTCGAAACAACGAATTTGATTCTTTCCCGAGTCATAATTTCGAAATGGTGTGTGGAACATTTTTATATGTATTTCGTACATTCGCGTTTGACTCATTTGGAAAACAAATTCGGTACTCGAATGCGCAAACCGAACTTCTGGGACCAGCTACATTCTTTGCATTACGCCTTCTGTTGTTATTCTTCTATGACGGATTAGGCCCTTTTATCTCCAATACGAATGTTACATATACGATACGAATACTAAACAATAGCGGAAAACCCATAACGGTTCGAAGGAGGGCCGAGTTTTTTTCGGGGTACAAGAGTCGTGTTGCGTTTCATAAAAAATCCAACATTGGACCACAGTAACGATTAAAAGGCTATTTGACTCAATCGCCATTTTGATAATTTTACAGAAAAGCGATTTATAGATTTATTTTTTGTAAAAAATGTTTTTTTCCGAAATGTATTAATTAAACTGAGCTAAACCAGACAAATTATTTAAGAAAACAACAAAAATAAGTTTTTCTTCCAATAAATAAATTTTTAAATCGCTCTCCTGTAAAATTCTCAAAATGGCGCTCGAGTCAAATACCCCTTTAACCGTCGATCTATAGATATAGCCGGAGTCGAGTCACACCCATATTTTCATTCGCGACGAAATCTATGAAACCGAGATTCGAACGATCAACCTGTCGATGCTCCGATTTAGAAACAAACATCCGGATCATACGACCGAACGTTGGGATTATTTTCTACTCTAATTGCTTATTCGTGCAATAAAGTATTCCATTCTCAACGACCTTGCACACTTACCTATTATTTCCGTACTTATGTACTCTTTTCCCTATAATTATTTACCTATTCATTGCGTTAAGTTGATTTACTTATTTAAAATTTATCGGACGATTTGGGTTTCGAGCGATATAGGCGTATAAATCGTATACGAATTCCCCGATCACCCTCGTTCGAAAGGGCTCGTCGCGTTTATATCGCATACATATACATACACACGCATACACATATGTATAACCATATATTCTACAGACGCGTGGGCAAAATGGAAAAAACCCTTCCCCCACTTTCGAGAGAATCGATGTGACGGTATATTACGTATACATACACGACCGTGAGCTTGCTAGATAGATAGGATAGCTCGAAAGCTCGACGCCGGTTGCTCCCGATCGATCCGCGTTGCGACGCTGTTGCCTTCTCTCTCTTCTCTCTCTTCTCTCTTTCTCTCTTTCTCTCTATCTTCTACTCTCCGTTCTCTACGCTCCTATACTCTCGCTGTAACTAAACGAAACGCACGTTTTCTCGTCCAATACAATCCGTAGAAAGATAACGTTGCTCGTTCCTGTTTTCATAGAATACGTCATCCAAGGTAACGGCCGTTTCGAGATAACGGCAGACTCGGTCGATAACAATGAATACATTCAAATTATTTTCCGAAACAGCTGTGATCCGTCGAGCGAAAGAAGCGAATCAATAATAAATTCTACGGTCATCTCTTTCACTATTTTTCTCCCTTTTACATATAAGTACCAATCGGCTCGAAAGGATTAAAAGAAAGATAGAATGACGAAAATACAGGCATTGTCTTCGTCGTCGTACTTTTTCAATGTTTTTTCTGCCTATCTCCTTTGTTGTTTTGTCTATTGCCGAAAAGAGCTCGAAGCACAGTGAACGTATACGCATGCGCAAAATCTTCTCCCCCCCCCCCCCCCCTCT
>CATOQI010000121.1:0-35479 GCA_951802705.1 Netelia virgata | reverse complement strand
TATAACTGTTAATTCTATAAATTAAAATTTTGTATAACTTTTGTCATTAATATCTAAACAGATTCAGGTACGAGGATTTTAATTTTCAAAATAATTATATATTATACATATGACAAAAGTTTTAACCCTCAATCATCATTAAACACAACTATTTTTTATATTAAGTAAAAACTTTGTTTTTGAAGGTTTAGCTTTAATAGTATCTAAATATTTTTGTAAAATGATTATCAGACAATATTTAAAGTATCAGTATTATACCCAATAAAAAAACACATAAAATTATATTAAATTTTCTTATGTTTTAATACTATAATATTTATTTTATTATGAAGCGTAGAAATACTCTTGTTATATTATATAATCAAATAGATTTGAAATATTAACACATAAATTTGTAAATTCCTAAACCTTTTAAAATCATACATTAAGTGATTATCAAAACAAACAATTAGATAATATATCAGTTTTGTTCATAATCTTTAATAGAGTTATGCTAAACTATCTAACTCTTATACAACATGCTAACCACTTATCTATTGAAACCCTTGGAAATATAATAACTTGATTAAATTTGTAACCAAAAAAAAACTTAAGAAAGAAAAATCGTAAAACAATATTAAAAATATTTCATATAGATATCAATTTATTTGTAAATTTAAAATATTCCTGTAAAAAGTGTAGTTTAATTATATTCTGATTTTTAAAATATATTTAAATAGGTAACATATTTTCTAAAACACATGATTATAATACCTTGTCATTAATTTCCGATCTTTTAAATAAATTATATTTTACATTAGAAATAAATTGTACTGATATTGTAAAAAAAACAACTTTGTCATACTAAACATTATTATAAACCTTTCAGTAGAAATAATGAAAAACTTACTTAACAATTTAACTTTATAAAAAAATTATTCTAACTATGGCAAGTGATTAATCTACAGAATATTTTGATTTTTAAATGCTGCAATTTATATATATATATATTGTATACAATATTGATTTAAAGTAAAGTCGAAATGTAATTTAGAAGTTTTTTGATATATATTACAAACAAGTGTAGAGAAATTATTTGAATCTTTCATCTGTATCATGACGATTTAAAAAGTCATAAATACAATATATTAATATCTTTTACTTTTTGTGAAAAGATGTAATTATAGGTTATTGTTTCATTTACGTTAATTCTCTTGCAAAAATAAATTTAGTTGGGAAAAATATTAAGTCAGCATATCCATTTAAATCTGAAGTTACGCATAATTATCATTTTTTTAATCATGTGTAGACTGGATACAATTTTTGTATTCACAAAAGTTTTGTTCTTTTTAATCAGTAAAAACTTTTTATTTTTGTACATTACAATTGTGTATTTTGATATTTTTATTCTCTAAATATTTTAAATTTATTATATCTATACATTAGTTAATTTTTAAAATATACAATCTATAATAATTGTGTATTGTAGTATTTCTAATTTAAATTAATGTAATGATAAATGCATCAAATTAAAGAACAAACACTATAGATTTAAAATCTAGTATTTTTATATACAAGCATGTATAATTTAATAATCATTTTTTGTAATGATTTTATTTTAATAATAAATATACATTACAATAATATAAATTTGCTTTATTTTACATGTCCAGGATTAGTATTGGATATATTTTATAAATTTTGTATTTTTAAGTTAACTCATAACTAATAAAAAACTTAACTATTCTATATTACTTTTCTATATATTCATGAATATGTTTGTTGTGATATTTAGTAATTCGTATTTATTTAATTATTTTATTATACCCTTAATATATCAATGTCTATCATTGTTATATTATATTTTTTAAAAGTTGACTTTAAAATATGTTAAAAATTTAAATTATTGTGAAATCACAAATTTTGACAGAGGTTTACATTATTTTAAATTTGAGATTTTTTCTTTAAGTATCTTCGTTATTTAAATTACATTGTATTTACTTGTTAAAATTGTTTTATATTTTCATATAGAATATAATAATTAAACATACTATATGTAAAAATCGATCGTATTTTTTTGAAAAAAAAGCCTATATTATATGTTCGATTTTGTATTAATATGTTACAAGTATCTATCTAATATTTTAAAGTCATCTTACCTAGACATATTAAATTATTATTTTCTACTTACTTAAAAATAAATCAAGTGATGCTACATACATAACACTGATAAATAAATTGTTATTGAAATCAATTAGAATAAAACTTGTGTTGTATATCTTAATAAAAAAAAATTTTATTTTTATTATATTAGATTACATTAATACTAAAAATACATAGTTTATAAATACTCTTTGTAATATTTTTGGTGATTAGAAAATTGTAATTTTTTTTTACTTATTTCTTATGTATTAGTATATAATATTGTAATATTTTTATCTACAATTTAAAATGAGTTGAAAATTTCAAAGTGTGTTCAGAAACATTACAAACTTTTTATTTGTATAATTCTTATATCGGTTTATGATTATATCTTAAATCTTTTATCCTCGTATTTAAATATCATTTATCAACCCTTGTATTTTTACTTGCATTGAGTATTATACTTATTTATATACAATACTTCAAATATCTTTTTTGATGTTTTAAAATTAATTACCCTTGTTGGAATTTTAATCAATTTTTAGACAATAAAAAATATTAATATACCCTTATAAAATTATATTATACTAAAAACTAATTAATTCATTAATTTGAAATTTTTATTTTTATTTTTTAACCCTCAAAAAAATTATACTCGAACTGTGTTGTACTCAGTTTTCATAAGTATTTAAGTGCATTTTTATAGAGACAATGTAGTTAAATTAGGGTAACTAACCGATACGCCGACCCAACCCAAGATTATCTAACCTAGATATCCATCTTTAATCAACCCTTAAGAAGGTTTTACCTAGTTTTCACCCTTAAAAAAGAATAATATACTCTAAAAATCAAAAAAGTCTAATCTACTCTAAAAATTAAATAAGTCTACCTAGTCTAAGAAACTAAACTTCTCAACCCTAAAAAACTTAAGTCTTCAAAAGACCCTAGAAGACATAAGCTTGAAAACTTACTTAAAGAAACTAAAAACTTTACTTGTTTCTTATCATCTAAATATAAATATCTCTAAAATTGACATTTCATTTGCTCTATAATAAAATTACAACTTTTTGAATACATAGATATATTGTTCCAATATGTAAAGATATTATTATTCTTTTAAAATAATTAGTGTTATAAAAAACATAATATTTTATTATTATATAAGTTATAATGCAAATTAATTTAAATATTACTTATATTGATTACTATTTATTATTTATACCCTATTCAAGTTTTACTATAATTTAATTAGTAAATTTACACTAAAGAATATATCTTTTGTTATTTAATAATCCATTAAGTAAATTGCTCGATACAAAGATAAATAAGTAAAATATTATTATGCTCTGATATATTATATAATGTTAAATCGAATTATGTTATTTCATATTTTTAATACTATCTTAACTAAACTTATAATAAAATGAAATCAATCATCTAGAAATAAATTAAATAATTGATTGATCCAAATTATTTTTAACTTTTTCTATATAGCTAATATCATTTATAATATAAAATTCAATGTAATTTAATAAATAGTACTGAAATTAATTTTTTTACTACAATTATCTCAACAATCTTACAACACTAAGTCTATTTTGTATATTCTAGATAATTTAATTATAATACAAATTGATTAATTGACTTCAAATAATACATGATATTATAGTAGACAATTAATAATTAAACATTGTGAATAATAAAAGTTTATATTCAAAATAAGTTAAATATATATTTTTATACAAGTACTATGAAATTTGGATATCATCATATACTGAGGTTTATTTTTTATTCTATAAATATAATAGTTATTAAATTCTAAGTAATATTATAATTATTTTAATGTGTAAAGTTTATTTAATATACTAGCATATTAGTATATAATTATTTTAGATTTAAAAATTATTTATTTCATATCATACATTACAACCATATTACTCTAAATTATGTACTAAATTTAAATTTTTTATATTATAGAGATCTACTAATAGATAATATTTAGAGAATAATTTTTTTATTATTGATTACTGTCTATCTTAATTTATCAGAATATATACTCAACTTTGAAGTATAGGTTAAAGTAAACTTAATTTTATTAATATACCATACTAGAAATCACTAGTTTGTAATATAAGATACTTCTTTTAAGTTATATATTCTAAATATTTGTATAAGTCTTGCTAGACAATTATGAATATCAAAAAAAATAGTTGTCATTAACATAGAAACTTTTTATTAAATAACAAATTTTAATATCTCTGATATTTATCAATACTATTGGTATCAGGTACACTTTTTTTAAATGAAATTATTTTAGCTATAAAAAGTTTTAAAGTATAATATATCTTTCAAATTTTAATACTCATGTATAAAGTTTGATAATTTTATACGTTTTTTAAGAAAAGTTAAAAATTAATACTTAGTGTTTTATAATATATTAGAACAAAATTCATAACTCAACTGATTTATTTAATCTATATTTGAATTCTTAATATTTTTAGAAATACTTGCTACAATGTAATAATATCAACAATATATTTTAATAATCATAAAGATATTAAGAGTAAATAAAAGACCTTGATAGAAAGTGTAAAATTAATTAGTTGGTATATAATATAGTAGCTTAGCTAAAACTTTACTCTTTTTAAATCTGAGTAATTAAAGCTTTAGATATATTTTGAAAATTCTCATAAGACATAATACATATCACACATATATACATATTAAATTTTTAAAATTTATATAATTTTATTTTTCTTTTTTCTAAGGGTAAAGTATACTATTTCATAGCATATCTTACATGTTTAAAACAATAGATCTTTTAAATGTTTTTTTTATTTGAATTTTAAGAAAGTTATTAAGACATTATCAATTAATCATATCTGCTTAAGAGCAAATTAAAGATTTAATAATTTATGGTAGTTTTTTAGGAGGGATTAAAATTAAATTTTTTCATTTTATAATAAGAGCAAAGCTACTTGTTTGTAAAACGGGGTTAATATTAATATTTTTTGTTCTATAATATTATGATTAAATTAAAAATATTTTTATAATTCTTACCACACCTGTATAGATATCAAAAATAATTTTCAAACTTATTTATAGACTTATTAATGGCCATTAAGAGAAATTAAAATATGTTAATTTTCAAATTTTAAAATTTCGAAGGGTTTAAAATAAATATAATTTTTTTCTTAGTGTTTTATAATATGGTAGAAGATTACTGGCTATAAACTTTATTGTTTCAATATTGAGATATTTTATAGTTTAAAAAAATTATATGACTTACTACACATGTATCAATATCAAAAATATAATAATTATAAAGCATATCAAAGCAATTAATGAATTTTAGTAATTCTTTGTTTAGGGTTAAAAATAATTTGCTAGTGTATTAATATCTACCTATTATAAAACAAGATTTTTATAACTTTTAATACACATATATAAATAGTTAATTCTATGTTAAAAGAGACTATCATAATCATAAAAAATATTTTTTAAAAGAGGGGTTAAAATTATTTTCTGTTCGTATTATAATATATTAGAAGTACATATAAAAAATTCATTCTAAGCTTTTTATGATGATATGGAAGAAATATTCTATTATTTTATGAATTTTAAAATATTTTTATTACACATCGATCAATTATATGTTGAATAAAATTGATATATGTATTAAGATTTTAAGATATTATAAATTAGTAGGGGTAAAAATTAAAAAATTTATAATTCAATTTTTCTATGTATACGAACTAGTATAGATAACCATTACAAAAAATCTCAATTTCTTTTAAATAGGCCATAAAATTTATTTAAATTTTATTAAAAAGTATTTTAAGACTTATTACACATGTATAAGTATCAATATCTAATTTTAAAAGCTATTTAAAAGCTTAAGAACATATTAAAGAGATTTATAATATAAATTATATTTATAATAGTAGGGATTAATAATTACTAATTATTGTATTTTAATATAGTTAATGATTAATAATGTCATAAGAAGAATTTAAAAAATGAATTTGGTTCATCTATATAAAATTCTCTTTTCTATAATGATTAAAGAAAAACTTTTAAAGTAAGAATAAGTTTCTTTAGCGTATATATGGACTATAATTTTTTAATTTTTCTATTGATTATTTTGCTTGATCTGATAATATTTATATTTTAATTTAAAAAGAACTTTTAATTGATATATTTTATTTTTTTCGTCTGTTGTTAATACTGTTTTCTTGATATTATCTTTGAATATTAATTTTTTAAATCACTTTTAAAATTTTTATAAATTTTTTAGAAGTAATATATGTTAGTTAACTAAATAAAGTTATAGTATTATTGTAATTATTTTTGATGATTTTATTTTTTTACCCTGGTTAATTTTATACAGATTGATAATTCTTTTTTAATATAAGGAATATGTATACCCTCGTAAGATTGAATTTATAAATTGTTTATTACAGAATATTTTCCTAACATAATTATTTATTTATTTATTTACTAAGTCTTGTATAATCCATTAGATTATTTTGATTCTTGAGTAATAACCGAGTTTGATATGTTCTTGAATATTTATAGTAATCTAAGATTTCATTTTGTTTTATACTTCCACAGAGGGATTATAAACATACTGCCTCCGTTTCTGTAAAAAAGGCTTACAAACATACTGCCATCGTTTTCTAAAATTTTTATCGACCCAAATTTAAAATATTGAAACACCTTACATTTAAACTGTATCTGTTGTGTTTTTTATAATTATTTAAGAAATAATACGAAAAAAGTATTATTAAAAATATTAAATTTCTTGATACTTATGCATCAATAACTTAAAAATACAACTAAAAATTTTCAGTGAAATATAATTTTTAAAAGTTACACTTAAACTTTATATATATATCTTATCATTGACTAAGACGTTGTATGAATCGTTTCCTAGTTCTTCTACAATTGTTTCTTTTTCTTCATACTTTGGGTTTGGTTTCTTTTGTGCTTTTGCTTCGCTAATTTGCACTAGTACGATGTCATCTTTTTTAAATTGTTCCCTAGCTGTTCTGTTAAATTCCTTCGCATATTGGTTATACTCATTTTTTGCTTTTAAAAGGCTACTATCATTTAAAATCGCCTATGCTTCATTAGGAGTTCTCTTGATCCCTCTATGGTACGTGTTATTAAGCTTAACTATAAGTTCATTTACGTGTTCATTAATTTCCATAAGTTCTAACTCCTCAATGTCTTGTCCTGTCTTTCTTATAGCCTGCCAGATGTTCTATGTATACGTTCTACCCTTCCATTGACCTGATGTTTTTCAAAGAATACTTTGTGATGTTTTATATGCTGACTCTCAAAATATTGTTTCAAATCTGACGAGATAAATTCTTCCGTTATCACTGACCACCACCTTTGGATTTCTCACTTTTTTAAGATTTTAACTAATTCTTGTTTGATCGTTTCAGATTTTTTATTTTCTATTACCACCGCCCTGCAGAGCCTTGTAAAATAATCTATAAACTTTAAAACCACAACTTTTTGGGTTATAAACATTAAATCTATTGCCACAAGTTCTAGGGGCTTCGTTGTTTTCACTAAATCTTCTCGTTCGTGTTTTTTCTGATCATTCGCCACGCATTCCTTACATTTACATGGGTAATCTTTGACAAATTCTTCAATTTTTGGCCAGTAATATTTCTTTTTTATTTCATATAGCATGGCATCTCTTCATGCATGTGCTGTAATTTCCTCGTGTATGTTTTTCATACTGTTTGGCTTTCTTCTAAAGTTGGAAAAATCCGAATTTCGTTTTCACCTATGTGGGGAGTTGCTCGGTAGCCTCCTTAAGTGAAACATTTGTATGGTTAATAGTTTTATTTAAAGTTTTCTTGCTAGCCATAATTCTTTTTAAGAGGGTTATGTATTTATAGTTTATTTTTAATAACACTATAAATTCGTCATTGGATTAAAGAAATAAGAAATTAAAATAAGATTATAACTTCAGTCAATAGAATTTCAATTCAATAGTTATTAATAGTATTTATAACTATTCTAATAAATATTGATTGTTTTTATGACCAAGTTAAACATCACGAACAGTATTCTTACTTGTCATTATCTTCGACTCCGGTTGTTGGTAACATTATCGTGATTACAGGTCGGCTGCCTGACTAAAGTATAACATATTTTTCAAATTTTAATATTCATATATAATATACTCATGTATAAAGTTTGATAATTTTATACGGTTTTTAAGAAAAGTTAAAAATTAATACTCAGTGTTTTATAAAATATTAGAACAAAATTTACAACTCAACTGATTTTTTTTAATCTATATTTGAATTCATATTATTTTTATCAAAACTTGCTACAATGTAATAATATCAACAATATATTTTAATAATCATAAAGTGTATTTAAAAGACCTTGATAATATTTTTAAGAACTGTAAAATTAATGAGTCGTATAAAATATAGTAGCCTAGCTAAAACTTTACTCTTTTTAAGACTGAGTAATTGAAGCTTTAGATATATTTTGAAAATTCTCTAGAAATATTACATATTACACATTTATAAATATTAATTATATATTATAAAAGTAAATTTTATAAAAATAATGAGATTTCATACAGATCTTTATAATTTATATAATCTTATTTTTCTTTTTCTAAGAGTAAATTAAACTATTTCAAACGCATATTTTACCTGTTTAAAATAATAGAGTAATCTAGCTAATTTTCATTTAATGTTATATTTTATTAAACCCCAATCATGTTAAGCACTAATATTTAATATTTTTTTTATTTGAATTTTAGGATAGTTATTAAGACATTATAAATTAATCATATCTGCTTAAGAGCAGATAAAAGATTTAATAAATTTTCGAAATTTTTAAGAGGGATTAAAATTAAGTTTTTGTATTATATTATACGAGCAAATCTACCCGTATGTAAAACGGGGTTAATATTAATATTTTTTTGTGTTATAATATTTTGATTAAATTTAAAATATTTTTATAATTATTACTACACATATATAGATATCAAAAATAAATTTTACACTTATTTATAAACTTATTAATGGCCATTAAGATAAATTAAAATAGTGTTGATTTTTAAATTTTTAAAATTTCGAAGGGTTAAAAATAAATATAATTTTTTTCTTAGTGTTTTATTATATAGTAGATAGACTAGCAAAGCTATCCGTTATAAAATGGAAAAATAAAATTTTTTTTTAGTGTTATATGACTTATTGCATTGGTATAAATATCACCTTTGTCTTTTTGAATCAACTATTGATCTTTTAAAGATTTTTACAGCAATTTATGCGCTTTAGAAATTTTATATTTTTTTATTTAGGGGGTTACAAATTAAATCCTTAGCGTTTTATAATATAGTAGACTAGCAAAGCTACCCGTTCTAAGAACGGTGTTTATTTAAATATGCAATTCATATATTTTAAATTTTCTTAATGTTATAATTTTATAAAATTTTAGCATAATTTTCATAAGCAAATTCCCCATTACTAAATCTGTTATCTAACATTTTTGCATTAAAGCAGACTTTACATCTTCGCCGCCCTCTTTTTAATACCTTGGTTCGTTTATTGACAAACGTTATCTATCGGGCAAAATTGATTTGAAAACAATGTTCTTTGTCTTCTCTTTTACTTCTTTCGAGAGACAGATCCTAACATTTTCAGCCCTAGTTACTCATGATAAAGCCACATACAATTGACCATGTGTAAATACACTCCTACACTTTCGAAAGATTGTTCTTGTGACTTATGTATGGTCATAGCATAAGATACAATCACAGTAAATTGTCTTCTTTTTAATAAAAATGGCAGGACACTTTCATTTGGTATTATATCCATTTTAGGTATTACTGCCATTGTATTCTTAGCTTTTCCTGTGATTTTTTTTCCAATTATAAAGTTTGTATGTAACTCTATAAAAAGAAAAATTTATTTGGTATTAGTTGGGTTGTTTTTCTCCTATTATTCACGAATCGACACATCCTCAATCTCGGACGCATGGACCACCTTAGCTTTTAAGCTTATATCAGTATGAGCCTCTACATCTTCCATATAGACCTCCCGGCGAAGTTCCATGGTCAAGTATGTAACTCTATAACTCTTATTCTCGTATCATTCAAAAGACCACACTTAGGATCCAAGTTCCTCAACAACATAATTATTGCACCCACTTTCAATATTAATAAATGAGGTGGCATTCCTGATGGTTGTTGCTTATACCAAAATTCTACTGGATACCTTATATAGTCATTGGGATCTTCTGAAATTATGCTATCAGCTGAGCAATATGCCATGCTATGCCTTTTATATAGATTAAGTACACGATCATTTAAAATGTTTGTATCTTCATTCCTTGTAGCCAGTATTATCTTATTGTTTAATGATTCATCACTTATGCTGATAGTTTTGTTTCCATAGATTGCTTTAACAATATCGTTTTTTTCTAGAAACTTATTAGGAATACATAAATTGTCTTTTCTATCATTAATTAGTCAATTACCTATCTTCATTAACCAATTAGTAAAATTAGGCTGATTCTGTGCTCTCATATTTTCCGAAAGACTTAAAATTTGAACATGTCTTCACAAACTTGAACTTTGTATTGATGACTCTATTATATCCATTGTAGAGCCTTTCAATACAACATTAGCAGTTTGTCTGAAGTCTCCACCTTATACAATTACTTTTCCTCCAAAAATTTGCTCTTTGATACAAAGTCTTCGAAGTACTTCATCTATTGCATTTAATGCATGCTTTGACATCATTGACACTTCATCAATCAGTATCAATGATGCATTCTTGATTTTGAAGGCTTCAGGAGAATTCAATTTAAGCCTAGAAATACTTGTTTCTGTATGTGGAACAGGTAATTTCATTCCACTATGTACTGTTCTACCATCAGCAAATAAATCTGCTGCTATTCAAGTAGTAGCCAATTATATTACACTTCTCTTATCTTTATGCAATTGTGAAATAATTGCATTGTAAAGATAAGTCTTACCTGTTCCTGCTGGAACATCTACGAAAAGTAATTTCCCATCTTTATCAATAGATTCAACTATTTGGTTTAAGTCTCTGCTTTGCTCAATATTTAAATTGAAGATGATATTCTCTTCAATCTCTTGTTCTATTTCCTCGTCATTGTCGTTCCAATTGACTGGCTTTGGAAGACCTAAGGATTTTAAATACCATACATGATATCCTAATCTATTTGATATTAAATTAAGTAACTTGTCTTCTTGAGATGAAGTACCCAAATCTTCCATCATATCATCCTTAAACTTATTATATAGATCTATTGAACTTCTGGGCCTATTAATGAGCAAATGTAACAAAACAACATCCTAATAGTATAAGGTGACTGTGTTGCTATTGCTTCTTCTAAAATATCTTCCCAGATTATTTCGGAACTTAAAAGACCTCTTGTTTCTGCTGATTTTTCAAAACTCATATATGTTTGTCCATTGTAAATCTTAAGGTCTTCATATGAAGTACTTACTTTAACATTAAGAAGTAAAAGTCTAAGATAAAATCTTTCTTTTTCCTTCATGGATACTGCATATATTCGAGTTATTATTTTATTATTGGCCCTAATTCTCTTTTTCCATTCACCTTTATCATGAACATGATGATTTGTATTTCATTATATAAATATTTTTTGGCTTTAGGATCTATCTCATTTAATTTAAAATAAGTCAACAACATTGTATTGGCTATATCTTCTCGTGCAATTCTTTCTTCTTCCCTGGCCTCTTTAAAGATTATTATTTGTTCCTGTGGTAGATGCACTGGAAGTCTTATGAGATCTGTCATGCATCTTATTTTTTAATAATCTCCACATTGCTTCAGGAGCAGAAACATACCTAGTATTCAAAAATTGACTCATTATTATTGGTCATTTCTAATTCAGCACAGTCATAACCTTTGTAAATATGCTTAACAGATATTTCTTCAGTGCACACTTCTACATTATATACAATTAAACTTTGCTAAGAGATACTTATTGTAAGGTACTACAAATCATTGGAGACAACTTTATTCTTATGTCCCACTTCTTCTTTTGTATTGTGAATATTTCCTTCTATTTATAATTGTTTCTTGAGTAAATTCTTTTGGGAAACTTTATGTACAAATTCCATTTTCCATACATGGACTTTGTGGATTAATATTTCCATATGGTCCATGTATCATGTGTTTCTTTTCTTTATTATACAGCCCTTCATTACTTAATTTGTCTGGTATTTCAGCAGATACAAACTTGTCAATTTTATCTGCTGTGTCTATTTTGTCTTTTAAAATGAAAAGCATGTGTGCATGCGGAAGACCTCGCTTTTGAAATTCAATACTATGCACATGTGCTACAACTTCACCAAATACTTTCCAGAAACAATTTCATTATTTAAGTCTTTAATTCTAAATTAAATACTCTTGCTACCAAATCTGGCTTATCAGCAGTAGTCTGCCCTTCGAACAAATTATTTTTGATTTCTGGCCAATTAGGATTGCATGTCATAGTAATAAATTAGTCTGGTTTACCGTACTTTGTTACTATATCCATTGCATCATGATACCTCTCTCTCATATTTCTTGGAGATCCTTGAAATGTAGATGGTAATATTATTGGTCTACTTGTTTCAGATGACCCATTATTGATGTAATCCATCATACCCTTATGACAATCAACTCTCAATTTTTTTTGATTACATTTAATATAATTTAAATTATTTGCATCAACTTGCAAATATGAGTCAATTATTTATTGTTGAAAGAGCTTGCCACCATATAGAATCGGACTAAATTTATTAGATCTAATAGCTAATTGAGCTATCTTGTATTGTAACATTGAAACTTTTTGAACTACATTGTGATAAGACATCAAACTAATTTAGGCTGCCATCCAGTTTCTCCGTAAGAAAATAGTATTACATAAGACATTAGATCAATATGAGGACTTAATATATTTAAATGTTCACTATCAAAACCATCACCCTTAGTATAGATTCTTTCATCTCTATCAAAGGGAGGTTCACCATTAGAATCAGAGAATATCATTGCAATCTCACTGGCTGTGGGACTATTGTATCTCCTCTGATCTCTACTTATATTTCTATTGAAAACCATATTAATTTCTTCAATTCGTTCACCGCAGTCTGCAGCTTCTTTAACTACGTCATTCATATTCTTGTATTCACTACAATATGGATTTATTGTTCTTATAATTTTGTCTAAATTAAACAAATGATTATGATCGCAATTATTATTAGACGCATTAGTTGATCTAATATTAGTAGCCATTTCTGTATCTATGACATAAAGTTGAGAATACTTTCTTTGATCATTAACATTGTTTAAATGTTAAATACAGCGATATATTTGTCCATGTACTTTTAATGCATATGGACCATTACTTTGTATTTCCATTTGTGCACCAAGAGAAGCAAAAGACAATGAAGAATTATATGATCTTATATTAGCCTTGAAGTTTTTAGCTTCTTTATTTGTACCTGTTATTAATCTTCTTAATAACGCTGGATATTCTTTTCTTTCTTCAAGCTTTACTTTACCAAAATGGCAGCAATTTTTGAAAGATCCTTCTATTACTCTCTTCTGAAAAATTAAGTGCACCACAATGAATACAATTTGCATCCAAATTACCATAGAAGTGTTCTTCCGGCAATGATTCTTCAATATATGGATCTTGAATGAAAAGTGGCACAGCTTGGGTGTACATATTCATTTCTTTATCAAATTCATTATTTTCAAACAAATTATACAAATTTATATTTACATTTTTTTCGATAGTAAAACTGAATATACATATATTCCTTTTTATTATTTTACTGTCATTATTTTTTTTATTTACATTATTTACAGAAGTGATAATATCAACTTCATTATTGCTTTTTAATTATGTACTATACTCATTGTGTTGTTGATTTTTTGTAAACATAATAAAGGGTATGATTTATTTATTTATATTTTAGAAATCAAATAAATTCAAAAATATGATTTTAAAAAAATAGACAGAACTAAACATGATCTTAGAATCATCTAAAACGATTTAAAAATATGGTTTGCAAACATACTTCTGTCTGAAAAACTAGTAATATCTTTTTTAAAAGCTTGTTGTTTTGTTACAAAATACTTTAAATGTATCAAAAAAACATTGAAATTGAACGTTAAACGCATTTTTTAACATTATAACTTTTAAAATGTTTAAAATTGTAATTTAGTAATTTTGATTTTAAATTTCGAAGGGTAAAATAAATATAATTACTTCTTAACTTACATAATATAGTAGATAAAAGATAGAAGAAACTTTATGGCTTTAAACTTTATTGTTTCAATATTGAGATGTTTTATAGTTTACAAAAAATTACAAGACTTACTACACATGTATCAATATCAAAAATATAATAATTATAAAGCATGTCTAAGCAATTAATGAATTTTAGTAATTTTTTGTTTAGGGTTAAAAATAATTTGCTAGTATATTAAAATATTTCACTATAAAATCTAACTGTTATAAAACAAGATTTTTTATAACTTTTAATACACATGTATAAATAGTTAATTTTTATGTTAAAAGAGATTATCATAATCATAAATAATATTTTTTAAAGAGGGGTTAAAAATTAATTTCTGTTTGTATTATAATAAGTAGAAGTAAATATATATAATTCATTCTAAGCTTTTTATGATGATATGGAAGAAATATTCTATTATTTTATGAATTTTAAAATATTATTATTACCCATCGATGAATTATATGTTGAATAAAATTTATATATGTATTAAGATTTTAAGATATTATAAATTAGTAGGGGTAAAAATTAAAAATTTATAATTCAATCTTTCTATATATACGAACTAGTATAGATAACCATTACATAAAATCTCAATTTCTTTTTAATAGGCCATAAAATTTATTTAAATTTTATTAAAAAGTGTTTTGAGACTTATTACACATGTATAAGTATCAATATTTAATTTTAAAAGCGAGTTTAAAAGTTTTAGAACATATTAAAGAGATATATGATATAAATTATATTTATAATAGTAGGGGTTAATAATTACTAATTATTGTATTTTAATATAATTTATGATTAGAAATTTCATAAGAAGAATTTAAAAAATGAATTTGGTTTATCTATCTAAAACTCTCTTTTCTATAATGATTAAAAAAAAACTTATAAAGTAGGAATAAGTTTCTTTAGCGTATATATGCACTTTAAATTTTTAATTTTTCTATTGATTATTTTGCTTGATCTGATAATATTTATATTTTAATTTAAAAAGAACTTTTAATTGATATATTTTATTTTTTTGGTCTGTTGTTAATACTGTTTTCTTGATATTATCTTTGAATATTAATTTTTTAAAAATACTCTTAAAATTTTTATAATTTTTTAGTATTAATATATGTAAGTTAACTAAATAAAGTTAGAATAATATTGTAATTATTTTAGATGATTATATTTTTTTACCCTGGTTAATTTTTTACAGATTGATGAAATTTATTATAAATATAAGGAATATATATACCCTTGTAAGATTGAATTTATAAATTGTTGATTACAGAATATTTTCCTAACATAATTATTTATTTATTTTCATTATAAGTCTTGTATAATCCATTAGATTATTTTGATTCTTGAGTAATAACCGAGTTTGATATGTTCTTGAATATTTATAGTAATCTAAGATTTCATTTTGTTTTATACTTCCACAGAGGGATTATAAACATACTGCCTCCGTTTCTGTAAAAAAGGCTTACAAACATACTGCCATCGTTTTCTAAAATTTTTATCGACCCAAATTTAAAATATTGAAACACCTTACATAATTATTTAAAAAATAATGCGAACAAAGCGTT
This sequence comes from Netelia virgata, assembly GCA_951802705.1. Taxonomy (NCBI): domain Eukaryota; kingdom Metazoa; phylum Arthropoda; class Insecta; order Hymenoptera; family Ichneumonidae; genus Netelia; species Netelia virgata. Next base: position 19,459 of record CATOQI010000121.1, on the reverse strand, counting down.
TTTAAAAATATTTACTTTTTTAATACTTATGCATAAATGGCATTAATAACGTTAAGATCAAATAAAAATTTTCAGTGAAATTTAATTTTTTATAAGTTACACATAAACTTTATATATATCTATCTATCTAGATATTTAATGTTCATATAGATATTTCAGAAAAGAGATGATCTTTTTTATGTTAGTACTTTAATTATGAAATATTATATAAAAAATTGTAAAATTTTGACTTTTAGTTTTTTATTTCTAAGAGATCAGCAATTTAACCGAATTTATGTCTTACTATTTTTTCATATTTTTTATAACTTTTTAAGTTTTTTTAGTATTTTAAATAGTTTTAATGTTATAAATTCATGTAACTTGTAAAGAAGATTGTCAAATCCTAACTTATTGCTATTTTCATATACTTAATGTATTAAAATTTTCTTTACATATGATTCATTTTTGCATAACTACAGAATATTATTTTTTTAGAATTTTATAAGTCTATTTCCTCATTTAAATAAGTTTACATAGTATTAGGCATTAAACAAAATCTAAATATTTCAGAAAATGAAATTAGCTTAAAAACATATGGAATATATAAAAATAACCAAATCTAGACTAATGGTAATTTCTATTGAAAATATTTAAATTTTGCAGATCGTCGATCCTAATTTTTTTAAACCTTCTCATGTTAATTTAACTAACAATTTTATTATTCCTCAAATATAAATTTCTAAATTAAACTGTATCTTAATTATCTAACTTTTTTTGTAAGCCGTCAATAATATAAATTTGAACTATTTAAAATTTAAATTTGAGTTTTTTTATATAAATCATTTTATCCATTGACATTAATAAATATATATTTAGCAAAGTTTATAATTAAAACAAGTACTAATAGCATTTTAATTGTAGTGTTTTATTTGAATGTATAAAATTTAATTATAAGCTTTTCATATTGCAATGAACTACATCTTAACAGTGATTAAGAAATACTAATTTTTTATTATAGTCATAAATATACTAATATAAAGTATGTAAAAGAATCACATATTCACATAAACATAATTATTGTATACTTCTGCTTAATATATATAAACATCTCTATACATGTTTTGTAATTTTTTATTGTAAATATGTAGATAAGGGTATACTTAATATTGATATGGATGAATAACAGTTATACTAAATCAGATATTGGTTTACTTTGAAAGATATTTTACGTGAAGTAATTTGTTACATGCATAGAGTATCATATTATAATTTAACGATCTTTTAAATCTATAAATATATAATAAGCATAGTTTGAAGGTTTTAAAAATACTTTTACCAATTGTATATCTATATAATGAAAAGTTTGTAAAATTAAGAAATTTAACATTATTAATTTTAGTCAATTTGAATAAAATATTGTTTGCATGATTTCACTTAGTTTTTTGTTAAGAATAAACTTTATTCTTCTATATATTATTTTTTTAGTATAACAAAAAGGTACTCAATTTTTATAAATTTTTTTGATATGATTGTAATTATCATATATATATACTATTTTAAAAAATGATTTTATAATATAAATTTCTTGTATTGTTTAGATTATTATATCTGAACATAAATAATTTTTTGTTTAAAATTTTATTTTTTTATTAATCTATTTTATTTTTTTAATTTGATTTTTAATTAATTGGTTGAATATCATAGTGTTGGTCTGTATTATTGAATTACAATAAAACAACAAATTTATTTTTAACCCCTAAAAAAATATCTAATGACTTCAATCTGTCAATTGCTACACACTTTACAAAGATAAAAACAAACATTTAAATGTGACAATATCTATTAATTTTTTATATATATAAGATCTGTTATAAAACATTAGTAACATCGTTATCTATAATGTTATACATGGATTATTTTATAGAAGTCAGCTTTACTAGATATTTTAATATAATTATTTTTTTTTCTACCGCTATAGAAAGAATAATTATATATATTATGTCATAAGTACTTGAAAACATGTAATATTAATGTCCCCAAAATGTAATCATACATATGACAAATGTTTTTAACCCTCTATATAGATAATATAAAAGAGTATATAATATGAAAAAAGTTCAACCCTTGATATCATGTAAAATGTGGTGCAGTTTCGAAAAGGCTTTTAACATACATCATCATTTGTAACAAAGCCTTTGTTTTAGCAAATTTACCGATCCAAATTTTGATTCCCTAGACATTTTTAAGTGATTTATAATGTATCAAAAATAAAGAAACTAATCTTTTCGTTATAGGGCATTGTCTAATGTTTATAATTCAAGTTCGTTAATTCTTTTATGCTACTATTATATTTAAACATTTTTATAATGGATACTTTTAGATACACATTATTTTATAAATATAAATGTTTTAATATTTTGAACTCTTTATGTCTATATTCTTTTTAAAATATTTATATTATAACAACATATTAAATTTTCTATAGAATAAAATTTAACAATAAATATATTAAAATTCTAAAGAAATTACAACTGATATTACTTGATATTTAATATTTTTAATCTATTTCAATGATAGTAGACCTTCGTAATAATTGTTCTAAAACTATAATATTTAAAATTCTGAGTTATCATCATCCTATATCGTAATACTAAAACAAAAATACTTTTTTTTTATAAAAGTGGAAATTTTAAATATGTATAAAAAGTTATGACATTTTAATGTTTTTAATCTTATAACAATTCTTTCATAATTTTTATTAAATAACAATTCAAGCATTGATAATTATATAATTAAATCTACTTAATATTATAATTTATGGTATTACAGTATGAAAAAACATAATTTAGAATAACAATTAATTAGAGCATAAATAATGTCTATCATTCAGATTTAAATTTCTCTATTCTTACTTTTTGTTTTATTTTTTCTAAGAAGCAAAAAAATATTTATGATAATTGATAATATTACAAATTCTTATATATATAGAATAAAAAATGTATCATTTTATACATTAGAAATTTTAAGTTACTATTAAATTAGTGTCTAGTATTTTTATGTACGATATAAATTTTTTTAATTGATATACTGTTTTTTAATTATTTACAAATATGCAGATCTAATGATTTTAATAATACATGACAAGCCGATTTATATGGTTTTATGCCCTATATTGGTCTACATATTATGTTTCTATATTAATAAAAGTTCATAAAATTATTTAATTTATAATATTTTGTTGAGTCAATTTAATGATTACATATACAAATAGCAAGATAATATAAATACTATTTATCTTTTGATCCTTTGAATTATTTTTCTAGGATATATGCACATTAATATAATTTTATTTTATGTACTCTTTCTAATATATTATTTATTTGATTCTTTAATCTTTTTTGTTGATTAACTTTTCTTGTCTTTTAATATAATTTCATTTTACAATATAAATAATTTCGAAATAAAATATTTTTTTTATAAATTGTATATTTTATTACTGTATTACATTACAGCTAAATTTATTTTTGAACCCTAAATAATAAAGACTACAATCTAAAAATTGCTTCAACTTATATAGAACGTAACAAATAATATTGAAATTTAAAACTATTGTTTAGTTCTATAAAGATAAAATTCTTGACTACAGAAAATAATATTTTTGGCATCTATAACTATATACAGAACGTAGTTTATAAGATGTAACTTTGTTATACATCTTATATTATGTTTATAACTGTTAATTCTATAAATTAAAATTTTGTATAACTTTTGTCATTAATATCTAAACAGATTCAGGTACGAGGATTTTAATTTTCAAAATAATTATATATTATACATATGACAAAAGTTTTAACCCTCAATCATCATTAAACACAACTATTTTTTATATTAAGTAAAAACTTTGTTTTTGAAGGTTTAGCTTTAATAGTATCTAAATATTTTTGTAAAATGATTATCAGACAATATTTAAAGTATCAGTATTATACCCAATAAAAAAACACATAAAATTATATTAAATTTTCTTATGTTTTAATACTATAATATTTATTTTATTATGAAGCGTAGAAATACTCTTGTTATATTATATAATCAAATAGATTTGAAATATTAACACATAAATTTGTAAATTCCTAAACCTTTTAAAATCATACATTAAGTGATTATCAAAACAAACAATTAGATAATATATCAGTTTTGTTCATAATCTTTAATAGAGTTATGCTAAACTATCTAACTCTTATACAACATGCTAACCACTTATCTATTGAAACCCTTGGAAATATAATAACTTGATTAAATTTGTAACCAAAAAAAAACTTAAGAAAGAAAAATCGTAAAACAATATTAAAAATATTTCATATAGATATCAATTTATTTGTAAATTTAAAATATTCCTGTAAAAAGTGTAGTTTAATTATATTCTGATTTTTAAAATATATTTAAATAGGTAACATATTTTCTAAAACACATGATTATAATACCTTGTCATTAATTTCCGATCTTTTAAATAAATTATATTTTACATTAGAAATAAATTGTACTGATATTGTAAAAAAAACAACTTTGTCATACTAAACATTATTATAAACCTTTCAGTAGAAATAATGAAAAACTTACTTAACAATTTAACTTTATAAAAAAATTATTCTAACTATGGCAAGTGATTAATCTACAGAATATTTTGATTTTTAAATGCTGCAATTTATATATATATATATTGTATACAATATTGATTTAAAGTAAAGTCGAAATGTAATTTAGAAGTTTTTTGATATATATTACAAACAAGTGTAGAGAAATTATTTGAATCTTTCATCTGTATCATGACGATTTAAAAAGTCATAAATACAATATATTAATATCTTTTACTTTTTGTGAAAAGATGTAATTATAGGTTATTGTTTCATTTACGTTAATTCTCTTGCAAAAATAAATTTAGTTGGGAAAAATATTAAGTCAGCATATCCATTTAAATCTGAAGTTACGCATAATTATCATTTTTTTAATCATGTGTAGACTGGATACAATTTTTGTATTCACAAAAGTTTTGTTCTTTTTAATCAGTAAAAACTTTTTATTTTTGTACATTACAATTGTGTATTTTGATATTTTTATTCTCTAAATATTTTAAATTTATTATATCTATACATTAGTTAATTTTTAAAATATACAATCTATAATAATTGTGTATTGTAGTATTTCTAATTTAAATTAATGTAATGATAAATGCATCAAATTAAAGAACAAACACTATAGATTTAAAATCTAGTATTTTTATATACAAGCATGTATAATTTAATAATCATTTTTTGTAATGATTTTATTTTAATAATAAATATACATTACAATAATATAAATTTGCTTTATTTTACATGTCCAGGATTAGTATTGGATATATTTTATAAATTTTGTATTTTTAAGTTAACTCATAACTAATAAAAAACTTAACTATTCTATATTACTTTTCTATATATTCATGAATATGTTTGTTGTGATATTTAGTAATTCGTATTTATTTAATTATTTTATTATACCCTTAATATATCAATGTCTATCATTGTTATATTATATTTTTTAAAAGTTGACTTTAAAATATGTTAAAAATTTAAATTATTGTGAAATCACAAATTTTGACAGAGGTTTACATTATTTTAAATTTGAGATTTTTTCTTTAAGTATCTTCGTTATTTAAATTACATTGTATTTACTTGTTAAAATTGTTTTATATTTTCATATAGAATATAATAATTAAACATACTATATGTAAAAATCGATCGTATTTTTTTGAAAAAAAAGCCTATATTATATGTTCGATTTTGTATTAATATGTTACAAGTATCTATCTAATATTTTAAAGTCATCTTACCTAGACATATTAAATTATTATTTTCTACTTACTTAAAAATAAATCAAGTGATGCTACATACATAACACTGATAAATAAATTGTTATTGAAATCAATTAGAATAAAACTTGTGTTGTATATCTTAATAAAAAAAAATTTTATTTTTATTATATTAGATTACATTAATACTAAAAATACATAGTTTATAAATACTCTTTGTAATATTTTTGGTGATTAGAAAATTGTAATTTTTTTTTACTTATTTCTTATGTATTAGTATATAATATTGTAATATTTTTATCTACAATTTAAAATGAGTTGAAAATTTCAAAGTGTGTTCAGAAACATTACAAACTTTTTATTTGTATAATTCTTATATCGGTTTATGATTATATCTTAAATCTTTTATCCTCGTATTTAAATATCATTTATCAACCCTTGTATTTTTACTTGCATTGAGTATTATACTTATTTATATACAATACTTCAAATATCTTTTTTGATGTTTTAAAATTAATTACCCTTGTTGGAATTTTAATCAATTTTTAGACAATAAAAAATATTAATATACCCTTATAAAATTATATTATACTAAAAACTAATTAATTCATTAATTTGAAATTTTTATTTTTATTTTTTAACCCTCAAAAAAATTATACTCGAACTGTGTTGTACTCAGTTTTCATAAGTATTTAAGTGCATTTTTATAGAGACAATGTAGTTAAATTAGGGTAACTAACCGATACGCCGACCCAACCCAAGATTATCTAACCTAGATATCCATCTTTAATCAACCCTTAAGAAGGTTTTACCTAGTTTTCACCCTTAAAAAAGAATAATATACTCTAAAAATCAAAAAAGTCTAATCTACTCTAAAAATTAAATAAGTCTACCTAGTCTAAGAAACTAAACTTCTCAACCCTAAAAAACTTAAGTCTTCAAAAGACCCTAGAAGACATAAGCTTGAAAACTTACTTAAAGAAACTAAAAACTTTACTTGTTTCTTATCATCTAAATATAAATATCTCTAAAATTGACATTTCATTTGCTCTATAATAAAATTACAACTTTTTGAATACATAGATATATTGTTCCAATATGTAAAGATATTATTATTCTTTTAAAATAATTAGTGTTATAAAAAACATAATATTTTATTATTATATAAGTTATAATGCAAATTAATTTAAATATTACTTATATTGATTACTATTTATTATTTATACCCTATTCAAGTTTTACTATAATTTAATTAGTAAATTTACACTAAAGAATATATCTTTTGTTATTTAATAATCCATTAAGTAAATTGCTCGATACAAAGATAAATAAGTAAAATATTATTATGCTCTGATATATTATATAATGTTAAATCGAATTATGTTATTTCATATTTTTAATACTATCTTAACTAAACTTATAATAAAATGAAATCAATCATCTAGAAATAAATTAAATAATTGATTGATCCAAATTATTTTTAACTTTTTCTATATAGCTAATATCATTTATAATATAAAATTCAATGTAATTTAATAAATAGTACTGAAATTAATTTTTTTACTACAATTATCTCAACAATCTTACAACACTAAGTCTATTTTGTATATTCTAGATAATTTAATTATAATACAAATTGATTAATTGACTTCAAATAATACATGATATTATAGTAGACAATTAATAATTAACATTGTGAATAATAAAAGTTTATATTCAAAATAAGTTAAATATATATTTTTATACAAGTACTATGAAATTTGGATATCATCATATACTGAGGTTTATTTTTTATTCTATAAATATAATAGTTATTAAATTCTAAGTAATATTATAATTATTTTAATGTGTAAAGTTTATTTAATATACTAGCATATTAGTATATAATTATTTTAGATTTAAAAATTATTTATTTCATATCATACATTACAACCATATTACTCTAAATTATGTACTAAATTTAAATTTTTTATATTATAGAGATCTACTAATAGATAATATTTAGAGAATAATTTTTTTATTATTGATTACTGTCTATCTTAATTTATCAGAATATATACTCAACTTTGAAGTATAGGTTAAAGTAAACTTAATTTTATTAATATACCATACTAGAAATCACTAGTTTGTAATATAAGATACTTCTTTTAAGTTATATATTCTAAATATTTGTATAAGTCTTGCTAGACAATTATGAATATCAAAAAAAATAGTTGTCATTAACATAGAAACTTTTTATTAAATAACAAATTTTAATATCTCTGATATTTATCAATACTATTGGTATCAGGTACACTTTTTTTAAATGAAATTATTTTAGCTATAAAAAGTTTTAAAGTATAATATATCTTTCAAATTTTAATACTCATGTATAAAGTTTGATAATTTTATACGTTTTTTAAGAAAAGTTAAAAATTAATACTTAGTGTTTTATAATATATTAGAACAAAATTCATAACTCAACTGATTTATTTAATCTATATTTGAATTCTTAATATTTTTAGAAATACTTGCTACAATGTAATAATATCAACAATATATTTTAATAATCATAAAGATATTAAGAGTAAATAAAAGACCTTGATAGAAAGTGTAAAATTAATTAGTTGGTATATAATATAGTAGCTTAGCTAAAACTTTACTCTTTTTAAATCTGAGTAATTAAAGCTTTAGATATATTTTGAAAATTCTCATAAGACATAATACATATCACACATATATACATATTAAATTTTTAAAATTTATATAATTTTATTTTTCTTTTTTCTAAGGGTAAAGTATACTATTTCATAGCATATCTTACATGTTTAAAACAATAGATCTTTTAAATGTTTTTTTTATTTGAATTTAAGAAAGTTATTAAGACATTATCAATTAATCATATCTGCTTAAGAGCAAATTAAAGATTTAATAATTTATGGTAGTTTTTTAGGAGGGATTAAAATTAAATTTTTTCATTTTATAATAAGAGCAAAGCTACTTGTTTGTAAAACGGGGTTAATATTAATATTTTTTGTTCTATAATATTATGATTAAATTAAAAATATTTTTATAATTCTTACCACACCTGTATAGATATCAAAAATAATTTTCAAACTTATTTATAGACTTATTAATGGCCATTAAGAGAAATTAAAATATGTTAATTTTCAAATTTTAAAATTTCGAAGGGTTTAAAATAAATATAATTTTTTTCTTAGTGTTTTATAATATGGTAGAAGATTACTGGCTATAAACTTTATTGTTTCAATATTGAGATATTTTATAGTTTAAAAAAATTATATGACTTACTACACATGTATCAATATCAAAAATATAATAATTATAAAGCATATCAAAGCAATTAATGAATTTTAGTAATTCTTTGTTTAGGGTTAAAAATAATTTGCTAGTGTATTAATATCTACCTATTATAAAACAAGATTTTTATAACTTTTAATACACATATATAAATAGTTAATTCTATGTTAAAAGAGACTATCATAATCATAAAAAATATTTTTTAAAAGAGGGGTTAAAATTATTTTCTGTTCGTATTATAATATATTAGAAGTACATATAAAAAATTCATTCTAAGCTTTTTATGATGATATGGAAGAAATATTCTATTATTTTATGAATTTTAAAATATTTTTATTACACATCGATCAATTATATGTTGAATAAAATTGATATATGTATTAAGATTTTAAGATATTATAAATTAGTAGGGGTAAAAATTAAAAAATTTATAATTCAATTTTTCTATGTATACGAACTAGTATAGATAACCATTACAAAAAATCTCAATTTCTTTTAAATAGGCCATAAAATTTATTTAAATTTTATTAAAAAGTATTTTAAGACTTATTACACATGTATAAGTATCAATATCTAATTTTAAAAGCTATTTAAAAGCTTAAGAACATATTAAAGAGATTTATAATATAAATTATATTTATAATAGTAGGGATTAATAATTACTAATTATTGTATTTTAATATAGTTAATGATTAATAATGTCATAAGAAGAATTTAAAAAATGAATTTGGTTCATCTATATAAAATTCTCTTTTCTATAATGATTAAAGAAAAACTTTTAAAGTAAGAATAAGTTTCTTTAGCGTATATATGGACTATAATTTTTTAATTTTTCTATTGATTATTTTGCTTGATCTGATAATATTTATATTTTAATTTAAAAAGAACTTTTAATTGATATATTTTATTTTTTTCGTCTGTTGTTAATACTGTTTTCTTGATATTATCTTTGAATATTAATTTTTTAAATCACTTTTAAAATTTTTATAAATTTTTTAGAAGTAATATATGTTAGTTAACTAAATAAAGTTATAGTATTATTGTAATTATTTTTGATGATTTTATTTTTTTACCCTGGTTAATTTTATACAGATTGATAATTCTTTTTTAATATAAGGAATATGTATACCCTCGTAAGATTGAATTTATAAATTGTTTATTACAGAATATTTTCCTAACATAATTATTTATTTATTTATTTACTAAGTCTTGTATAATCCATTAGATTATTTTGATTCTTGAGTAATAACCGAGTTTGATATGTTCTTGAATATTTATAGTAATCTAAGATTTCATTTTGTTTTATACTTCCACAGAGGGATTATAAACATACTGCCTCCGTTTCTGTAAAAAAGGCTTACAAACATACTGCCATCGTTTTCTAAAATTTTTATCGACCCAAATTTAAAATATTGAAACACCTTACATTTAAACTGTATCTGTTGTGTTTTTTATAATTATTTAAGAAATAATACGAAAAAAGTATTATTAAAAATATTAAATTTCTTGATACTTATGCATCAATAACTTAAAAATACAACTAAAAATTTTCAGTGAAATATAATTTTTAAAAGTTACACTTAAACTTTATATATATATCTTATCATTGACTAAGACGTTGTATGAATCGTTTCCTAGTTCTTCTACAATTGTTTCTTTTTCTTCATACTTTGGGTTTGGTTTCTTTTGTGCTTTTGCTTCGCTAATTTGCACTAGTACGATGTCATCTTTTTTAAATTGTTCCCTAGCTGTTCTGTTAAATTCCTTCGCATATTGGTTATACTCATTTTTTGCTTTTAAAAGGCTACTATCATTTAAAATCGCCTATGCTTCATTAGGAGTTCTCTTGATCCCTCTATGGTACGTGTTATTAAGCTTAACTATAAGTTCATTTACGTGTTCATTAATTTCCATAAGTTCTAACTCCTCAATGTCTTGTCCTGTCTTTCTTATAGCCTGCCAGATGTTCTATGTATACGTTCTACCCTTCCATTGACCTGATGTTTTTCAAAGAATACTTTGTGATGTTTTATATGCTGACTCTCAAAATATTGTTTCAAATCTGACGAGATAAATTCTTCCGTTATCACTGACCACCACCTTTGGATTTCTCACTTTTTTAAGATTTTAACTAATTCTTGTTTGATCGTTTCAGATTTTTTATTTTCTATTACCACCGCCCTGCAGAGCCTTGTAAAATAATCTATAAACTTTAAAACCACAACTTTTTGGGTTATAAACATTAAATCTATTGCCACAAGTTCTAGGGGCTTCGTTGTTTTCACTAAATCTTCTCGTTCGTGTTTTTTCTGATCATTCGCCACGCATTCCTTACATTTACATGGGTAATCTTTGACAAATTCTTCAATTTTTGGCCAGTAATATTTCTTTTTTATTTCATATAGCATGGCATCTCTTCATGCATGTGCTGTAATTTCCTCGTGTATGTTTTTCATACTGTTTGGCTTTCTTCTAAAGTTGGAAAAATCCGAATTTCGTTTTCACCTATGTGGGGAGTTGCTCGGTAGCCTCCTTAAGTGAAACATTTGTATGGTTAATAGTTTTATTTAAAGTTTTCTTGCTAGCCATAATTCTTTTTAAGAGGGTTATGTATTTATAGTTTATTTTTAATAACACTATAAATTCGTCATTGGATTAAAGAAATAAGAAATTAAAATAAGATTATAACTACAGTCAATAGAGTTTCAATTTAATAGTTATTAATAGTACTTATAACTATTCTAATAAATATTGATTGTTTTTATGACCAAGTTAAACATCACGAACAGTATTCTTACTTGTCATTATCTTCGACTCCGGTTGTTGGTAACATTATCGTGATTACAGGTCGGCTACCTGACTAAAGTATAACATATTTTTCAAATTTTAATATTCATATATAATATACTCATGTTTAAAGTTTGATAATTTTATGAGGTTTTTAAGAAAAGTTAAAAATTAATACTCAGTGTTTTATAAAATATTAGAACAAAATTTACAACTCAACTGATTTTTTTTAATCTATATTTGAATTCATATTATTTTTATCAAAAGTTGCTACAATGTAATAATATCAACAATATATTTTAATAATCATAAAGTGTATTTAAAAGAACTTGATAATATATTTTTCAAAAAAGTGTAAAATTAATTAGTTGTATATAATATAGTAGCCTAGCTAAAACTTTACTCTTTTTAAAACTTAGTAATTGAAGCTTTAGATATATTTTGAAAATTCTCTAGAAATATTACATATTACACATTTATAAATATTAATTATATATTATAAAAGTAAATTTTATAAAAATAATGAGATTTCATACAGATCTTTATAATTTATATAATCTTATTTTTCTTTTTCTAAGAGTAAATTAAACTATTTCAAACGCATATTTTACCTGTTTAAAATAATAGAGTAATCTAGCTAATTTTCATTTAATGTTATATTTTATTATTTTATTAAACCCCAATCATGTTAAGCACTAATATTTAATATTTTTTTTATTTGAATTTTAGGATAGTTATTAAGACATTATAAATTAATCATATCTGCTTAAGAGCAGATAAAAGATTTAATAAATTTTCGAAATTTTTAAGAGGGATTAAAATTAAGTTTTTGTATTATATTATACGAGCAAATCTACCCGTATGTAAAACGGGGTTAATATTAATATTTTTTTGTGTTATAATATTTTGATTAAATTTAAAATATTTTTATAATTATTACTACACATATATAGATATCAAAAATAATTTTTACACTTATTTATAAACTTATTAATGGCCATTAAGATAAATTAAAATAGTGTTGATTTTTAAATTTTTAAAATTTCGAAGGGTTAAAAATAAATATAATTTTTTTCTTAGTGTTTTATTATATAGTAGACTAGCAAAGCTATCCGTTATAAAATGGAAAAATAAAATTTTTTTTAGTGTTATATGACTTATTGCATTGGTATAAATATCAGCTTTGTCTTTTTGAATCAATTATTGATCTTTTAAAGATTTTTACAGCAATTTATGCGCTTTAGAAATTTTATATTTTTTTATTTAGGGGGTTACAAATTAAATCCTTAGCGTTTTATAATATAGTAGACTAGCAAAGCTACCCGTTCTAAGAACGGTGTTTATTTAAATATGCAATTCATATATTTTAAATTTTCTTAATGTTATAATTTTATAAAATTTTAGCATAATTTTCATAAGCAAATTCCCCATTACTTAATCTGTTATCTAACATTTTTGCATTAAAGCAGACTTTACATCTTCGCCGCCCTCTTTTTAATACCTTGGTTCGTTTATTGACAAACGTTATCTATCGGGCAAAATTGATTTGAAAACAATGTTCTTTGTCTTCTCTTTTACTTCTTTCGAGAGACAGATCCTAACATTTTCAGCCCTAGTTACTCGTGATAAAGCCACATACAATTGACCATGTGTAAATACACTCCTACACTTTCAAAAGATTGTCCTTGTGACTTATGTATGGTCATAGCATAAGATACAATCACAGTAAATTGTCTTCTTTTAATACAAATGGCAAGACACTTTCATTTGGTATCATATCCATTTTAGGTATTACTGCCATTGTATTCTTAGCTTTTCCTGTGATTATTTTTCCAATTATAAAGTTTGTATGTAACTCTATAACTCTTAATCTAGTACCATTCAAAAGACCACACTTAGGATCCAAGTTCCTCAACAACATAATTATTGCACCCACTTTCAATTTTAACAAATGAGGTGGCATTCCTGATGGTTGTTGCTTATATAAAATTCTACTGGATACCTTATATAGTCACTGAGATCTACAGAAATTATGCTATCAGCTGAGCAATATTCTATGCTATGACCTTCAAGAAGATTAAGCACACTATCATTTAAAATGTTTGCATCTTCATTCCTTGTAGCCAGTATTATCTTATTGTGTAATGATTCATCACTCATGCTGATAGTTTTGTTTCCATAGATTGCTTTAACAATATCATTTGTTTCAAGGAATTTATTAGGAATACATACATTGTCTTGGCTATCATTAATTAGTCTATTACCTCTATTCATTAACCAATTAGTAAACTTAGGCTGATTATGTGCTCTCATATTTTACGAAAAAATTAAAATTTGAACATGTCTCCACAAACTTGAACTTTGTATTGATGACTCTATTATATCCATTGCAGAGCTTCTTAATACAGCATTGGAGTTTGTCTGAAGTCTCCACCTAATACAAATACTTTTCCTCCAAAAATTTGCTCTTTGATGCAAAGTCTCCGAAGTACTTCATCTATTGCATTTAATGCATGCTTTGACATTATTGACACTTCATCAATCAGTATCAATAATGCATTCTTGAGAATTTACCTTGATTCTAGAAATACTTGTTTCTGTAAGTGGAACAGGTAATTTCATTCCACTATGTACTGTTCTACCATCAGCAAGTAAATCTGCTGCTATTCCAGTAGTAGCCAATTGTATTACACGTCTCTTATCTTTATGCAATTGTGAAATAATTGCATTGTAAAGAAAGTATTACCTGTTCCTGCTGGACCATTTACGAAAAATAATTTCCCATCTTTATCAATAGATGCAACTATTTGGTTTAAGTCTCTGCTTTGCTCAATATTTAAATTGAAGATGATATTCTCTTCAATCTCTTGTTCTATTTCCTCGTCATTGTCGTTCCAATTGACTGGCTTTGGAAGACCTAAGGATTTTAAATACCATACATGATATCTTAATCTATTTGATATTAAATTAAGTAACTTGTCTTCTTTAGATGACGTACCAAATCTTCCATCATGTCATCCTTAAACTTATTATATAGATCTATTGGACTTCTGGGCCTAGTAACTGAACAAATGTAACAAAACAACATTCTAATAGTATAAGTAGACTGTGTTGATATTGATTCTTCTAAAATGTCTTCGTAGATTTTTTCGGAACTTAAAAGACCTTTTGCTTCTGCTGATTTTTCAAAACTCATATAATTTTCTCAATTGTAAATCTTAAGGTCTTCATATCAAGTACTTCCTTTAACATTAAGAAGTAAAAGTCTAAGATAAAATCTTTCTTTTTTCTTCATAGATAATGCATATATTCGAGTTATTATTTTAGTGTTAGCTCTAATTCTTTTTTTCCATTCACCTTTATTATGAACATTATGATTTAATATTTCATTATATAAATATTTTTTGGCTTTAGGATCTTTCTCATTTAATTTGAAATAAGTCAACAACATTGTATTGGCTATATCTTCTCGTGCAATTCTTTCTTCTTCCCTTCCCTCTTCAAAGATTATTATTTGTTCCTGTAGTAGATGCATTGGAAGTCTTATGAGATCTGTCATGCATCTTATTTTTTAATAATCTCCACATTGCTTCAGGAGCAGACACATACCTAGTATTCAAAAATTGACTTATCTCATTATTATTGGTCATTTCTAATTCAGCACAGTCATAACCTTTGTAAATATATTTAAAATATACTTAACAGATTTTACTGATGTGCATACTTCTACATTATATGACAATTAAACTTGGCTAAGAGATACTTATTGTAAGGAACTACAAAAGCATTGGACACAACTTTATTCTTATGTCCCACTTTTTCTTTTGTATTGTGGATATTCCCTTCTATTTATAATTGTTTCTTGATTAAATTCTTTTGGGAAACTTTCAGCATAAATTCCGTTTTCCATATATGGAGTTTTTGGATTAATATTTCCACATGGTCCATGTATCATGTGTTTCATTACTTTATTATACAGACCTTCAATACTTAATTTGTCTGGTATTTTAGCAGATACAAACTTGTCAATTTTATCTGCTGTGTCTATTTTGTCTTTTAAAATGAAAAGCATGTGTGCATGCGGAAGACCTCGCTTTTGAAATTCAATACTATACACATGTGCTACAACTTCACCAAATACTTTCCAGAAACAATTTCATTAATTAGAGTCTTTAATTCTAAATTAAATACTCTTGCTACCAAATCTGGCTTATCAGCAGTAGTCTGCCCTTCGAACAAATTATTTTTGATTTTGGCCAATTAGGATTACATGTCATAGTAATAAATAAGTCTGGTTTACCGTACTTTGTCACCATGGCCATTGCATCATGATATCGCTCTCGCATATTTCTTGGAGATCCTTGAAATGAAGTTGGTAATATTATTGGTCTACTTGTTTCAGATGACCCATTATTAATGTAATCCATCATACCCTTATAACAATCAACTCTCAATTTTTTTTGATTACATTTATATAATTTAAATTATTTGCTTCAATTTGCAAATATGAGTCAATTATCCATTGTTGAAAGAGCTTGCCAACATATAGAATCGAACTAAATTTATTAGTTCTAATAGCTACTTGAGCTATCTTGTATTGTAACATTGAAACTTTTTGAACTACATTGTGATAAGACATCAAACTTATTTAGGCTGCCATCCAGTTTCTCCGTAAGAAAATAGTATTACATAAGACATTGGATCAATATGAGGACTAAAGATATTTGAATGTTCACTATCAAAACCATCACCCTTAGCATAGATTCTTGCATCTCTATCAAAGGGAGGTTCACCATTAGGATCAGAGAATATCATTGCAATCTCACTGGCTGTGGGACTATTGTATCTCCTCTGATCTCTACTTATATTTCTTTGCAAAACCATATTAATTTCTTCATTTTGATCACCGCGGTCTGCAGCTTCTTTGCATACGTCATTCATATTCTTGTATGCACTACAATATGGATTTATTGCTCTTATAGTTTTGTCTAAATTAAACAAATGATTATGATCGAAATTATTATTAGACGCATTAGTTGATCTAATATTAGTAGCCATTTCTGTATCTATGACATAAAGTTGAGAATACTTTCTTTGACCATTCACATTGTTTAAATGATAAACACAGTGATATATTTGTCCATGTACTTTTAATGCATATGGACCATTGCTTTGGTTCTTCATTTGTGCACCAAGAGAAGCAAATGACAATGAAGAATTATATGATCTTATATTAGCCTTAAATTTTTAGCTTCTTTATTTGTACCTGTTATTAATCTTCTTAATAACGCTGGATATTCTTTTCTTTCTTCAAGCTTTACTTTACCAAAATGGCAGCAATTTTTGAAGATCCTTTTCTATTATTCTCTTCTGAAAAATTAAGTGCACCACAATGAATACAATTTGCATCCAAATTACCATAGAAGTGTTCTTCCGGCAATGATTCTCAAAATATGGATTTTGAATGAAAAGTGGCACAGCTTGGGTGTACATATTCATTTATTCATCAAATTCATTATTTTCAAACAAATTATACAAATTTATATTTACATTTTTTTCGATAGTAAAACTGAATATACATATATTCCTTTTTATTATTTTACTGTCATTATTTTTTTTATTTACATTATTTACAGAAGTGATAATATCAACTTCATTATTGCTTTTTAATTATGTACTATACTCATTGTGTTGTTGATTTTTTGTAAACATAATAAAGGGTATGATTTATTTATTTATATTTTAGAAATCAAATAAATTCAAAAATATGATTTTAAAAAAAATAGACAGAACTAAACATGATCTTAGAATCATCTAAAACGATTTAAAAATATGGTTTGCAAACATACTTCTGTCTGAAAAACTAGTAATATCTTTTTTTAAAAGCTTGTTGTTTTGTTACAAAATACTTTAAATGTATCAAAAAAACATTGAAATTGAACGTTAAACGCATTTTTTAACATTATAACTTTTAAAATGTTCAAAATTGTAATTTAGTAATTTTTATTTTAAAATTTCGAAGGGTTTAAAATAAATATAATTTTTTTCTTAGCGTTTTATAATATAGTAGAAGATAGAAGATTACTAGCTATAAACTTTATTGTTTCAATATTGAGATGTTTTATAGTTTACAAAAAATTACAAGACTTACTACACATGTATCAATATCAAAAATATAATAATTATAAAGCATACCAAAGCAATTAATGAATTTTAGTAATTTTTTGTTTAGGGTTAAAAATAATTTGCTAGTATATTAAAATATTTCACTATAAAATCTAACTGTTATAAAACAAGATTTTTTATAACTTTTAATACACGTGTATAAATAGTTAATTTTTATGTTAAAAGAGATTATCATAATCATAAATAATATTTTTTAAAGAGGGGTTAAAAATTAATTTCTGTTTGTATTATAATAAGTAGAAGTAAATATATATAATTCATTCTAAACTTTTTATGATGATATGGAAGAAATATTCTAATATTTATTTTACAATCTTTTTATGAATTTAAAATATTTTTATTACCCATCGATGAATTATATGTTGAATAAAATTGATATATGAATTAAGATTTTAAGAATTATAAATTAGTAGGGGTAAAAATTAAAAAATTTATAATTCATTCTTTCTATATATACGAACTAGTATAGATAACCATTACAAAAAATCTCAATTTCTTTTTAATAGGCCATAAAATTTATTTAAATTTTATTAAAAAGTATTTTAAGACTTATTACACATGTATAAGTATCAATATCTAATTTTATAAGCGACTTTAAAGTTGCAGAATATATTAAAGAGCTTTATAATATAAATTATATTTATAATAGTAGGGGTTAATAATTACTAATTATTGTATTTTAATATAGTTAATGATTAATAATGTCATAAGAAGAATTTAAAAAATGAATTTGGTTCATCTATATAAAATTCTCTTTTCTATAATGATTAAAGAAAAACTTTTAAAGTAAGAATAAGTTTCTTTATCGTATATATGGACTATAATTTTTTAATTTTTCTATTGATTATTTTGCTTGAACTGATAAATATTTATATTTTAATTTAAATAAATTTTCCTTAATTGATATATTTTATTTTTAGGTCTGATGTTAATACTGTTTTCTTGATATTATCTTTGAATATTAATTTTTTTAAAATACTCTTAAAATTTTTATATATTTTTTAGTATTAATATATGTAAGTTAACTAAATAAAGTTAGAATAATATTGTAATTATTTTAAATGATTATATTTTTTTACCCTGGTTAATTTTTTACAGATTGATGAAATTTATTATAAATATAAGGAATATATATACCCTTGTAAGATTGAATTTAAAAATTGTTGATTACAGAATATATTCCTAACATAATTATTTATTTTCATTATAAGTCTTGTATAATCCATTAGATTATTTTGATTCTTGAGTAATAACCGAGTTTGATATGTTCTTGAATATTTTTAATAATCTAAGATTTCTTCTTCTTTTATACTTCGACAAAAGGATTATAAACATACTGCCTCCGTTTCTGAAAAAAGGCTT
>CATOQI010000120.1:0-20428 GCA_951802705.1 Netelia virgata | reverse complement strand
TAAAAAAAAAAAAATAAAATAATTTATTAGCATCAAAAGAAAAACCACCTGGCCACCAAAAACTTCATCATCTAATAATACGTGTAACACACCAGCATACCATCAAGGCCTTGCTTGTAGGGGAAAAAGAATCCCTTAGGAATATCCACAATCATAAGATTGAGACCTGCGTTCAGCAGGGTTCCAGCGAGATGAATCCGCCTGACTCAATTGTCAATTAAGAACCTGACCCAGTTCAACGAAAGAGCTACAGCATCAGCAGCTTGCTAAACCTCCCCCAGGTTAAGTGTTAATCTTTTATTGCTATTTCTAGCTACTGTTATTGATTAGTAGATACTAATCCTGATCTCGGCTAATTAGCCTGATCTTTTCTCGTACACGTAAATACCGTCGTACTATCATCTTGTCTAAGAACTCTACTCGTACGAGTAGAGCCTTTTTCATTATTGAACAAGTCTTGATATTGTTGATATTACCAACAATCATCTTGATTCGTTCTGACTTATTATGAGTCACATCATGTAACTCGACTATTTTACTCTCAAAGAGAGTCCTGATATCAGACAAAGCTTGACAGTCTAACAAGAAATGTTCAAGATTTTCTTATTCTTCCTCACACAGAAAACAATGTGATCTGTAATATTGAGAAATTCTGTTAGCATTAGCTAGAGCAGAAGACCATCTAATCATATTACACCTTAGTTTGGTGTAATGTCTTATCTGTCTGTTATTTACTTTTGTTAGTATGTATTTAAGTTGTGACTCATAAATACCATACTCATCAGCTATAGAAGCAGCTAAGGTAGAATTATAGGTTTCTCCTTGCCTTAAGTACTTCAATAATTTTATTATTGGCTAGATTAAAGTCAATACTTTCATAGTCGTGTCCGACATATCTTTTACACCAGCGTCTTGTTCTTGAACTCCACGTTGTCTTTCTTTCTCTAGGAGTTTGATTAACAAACTCCGAGATCATCGTTCTATTGTGTTTCCACTTCCTTATTGCTCTAAATCTACTTAGAGCTGCCTGAACCTGAATTCTGTTGATACGGAATTCATCCATTATCCTATCTAATGGAACTAATTTTGTCCGAAAAATCATTCGGACTGCTTTTCTTAGAATCCTAGTGATTCTACCTGATCTTGTACTAGACATTCCCCACAATTCACTACCATACATAAGTGCAGGTACTAGTACATTCTTTATTAGTATTCCTTTAAATGGAAGACAAATACCTTTATTTAGAAGTTTTGGTTTTAAAACTTCTAATGCTTTTGAGCCTCGGAAGGCACCATCTCTTACAAGATGCTCTTCTAAGGTAGTTCTTTTAATAAGAACACCTAAATACCTATATTCTGTTACTTCACAGATCCTTCCAAAAGCAGTTGTAATATGGCATCCAACTGCTTCTATACTGTTATTGGTATTCCATTCAAGAATACCACTTTTATTGCAATTGATTCTCATTTGATTATCAACTGCCCATTTACTGATTTTATTGACTTTATGAGTCAGATCAGTGATGTCATTACCAAAGATAACGATGTCATCTGCAAACATCAATCCTGGTATTCTGATATCTGAGCGAGGTATGCTCAGTCCTTCCACGTCATCAAATATGTCATTGATAAACATATTGAACAACATCGGAGAACAAGGACAACCTTGTCTCACTCCTTTATTGTAGTCATAACCACTACTTGTATCTCCACCAATGCGGATTCTCATTTTCGTGTTACCGTAAATATCCTTCAAGGTATTTATCAGGTACTTAGGTACACTATACTTTTCTAGCTTATCAAATAATAGTCTATGACTAACATTATCATAAGCTTTTCGAAGTCTATGAAGCACAGATATGTCTTCAGACCTCGAAATTCTCTTCTTTTAACAACCTCTAACAAGGTTGCTACCTGGTTCATACATTCTTCACCAGCTCTGAAGCCAGCCTGGTACCTAGAAAGTATGTTCTTTTCTTCAATAAACTTGGTAAGTCTATCGTTGACTATTTTTAGATAGATTTTACTAATCGTATTGATTAGAGCAATCCCTCTATAATTGTTTAGATCTGACACATCTCCTTTTTTATGAAGGCATACCATGTCAGCTGCACTCCAACTTTCAGGTGGGCTTTCACCTGAAAGTATCCTGTTATATTCATTCACTAAGAATGAAGGAAACTGTTTTTCTACTAGGCTAGGCTTAAGTAAAGTCTTGTATAGCTCAGTCGGAATATTATCCGGACCAGCTGCTTTATTATTACCACAATTATTTGTAGCAACTAGTAATTCCTCCATTGTGATGTCATCAGGAGGTTCTGTTAATACACTTTTATTATAAGTAGTATCACTACTTACATCTGTTGTTGCTAATTTAGCATAAAAATTATTAGCTATTTCTAGCTTCTTTTCTTGCTCATTATGAGCTATCCCATCTTCATCAAGAAGAGATACACAATCTAGTCTAACTGACGTGTTAGACACTCCTTTTAACCATTTCCAGAAATCTCTAGATTTGTTACTTTTATAGAGGTTTACACCTCTGAAAGCCCATAATTTAGCTCGATCTTTTCGAACGTTTAATCTGGTTTCTTCCACACATTTTTTTGATTCTAAATACAGCCAAGTATTTACATCATTACTGTTTTTTAAGACTCGTTTAGTAACAAGTCTATGTCTTTTAAACACATTAATGTGCTTCCATTTCATAGGTAATCCTTTTTTTACCTTAACTTTCTCGTAAACTTTAACAGCTGTACATACTTCTTTTATGATATCTGGAAGCTCTTCCAGTACCATTGTTCTTCTATTAAGAAGTTGAGTCAATCTCTCTTCTACAAGAGGATCTTCTAGCTTCTTTCTGTTGTAACCGAATGATTTCTCTACTACTGGAGATGGAAGAGAAATTGTTCTCTTCAGTAGTAGATGATCACTGATTGACCATCTTCGTGAGATACATATTTTCTCACTATCTTGTTTAAGTACTCTAAAGATCGTATCAATACGTCCTTTCAGAGACTTTACCTGTACTCAGGATTCTAGTTCCTGATATTCTATTGTAGTTAATTAGTGGACTTAATCCACCAATTTCAAGCTTTCTTTTGAGTGATGAATCTCTAGTATTCATATCACCCATTACTATAATCTCTTTATAGCTTCTTTTATCCTTCTCAATATTAAGAAGATTTATCAGGTTATTGAGAATTAACTGTTTTAATTCTCTTTCTTGTGGTACATAGATGTTAATAACTAATAGTTTAGTCCATCCAGTGCTTGTTTTGATTTCAACAACTGTTTGTAGTATGTTGTCATCATGTCCTTTTTTAGAGCATCTTACTGCTCCACTTTTTCTAATCAATGTCATAAGACCTGATTTATTCTTTCCTATGGCAGGTGTTTCTACTACCATATACTTTTCTAATCTTGTAAGATTCATGGTTTTCTTCCATGTTTCTTGCAAGCATAACACTGTTGGTTTCTCTACTTTTAGAAGGATTTCTAAATCCTCCTTTTTACCGTAGAGATGATTTATATTAAGACTACAGAGCTTTGCTTTTTCTATAGTCTTAAGACACTTTCTTTGTCCAGTTTCAGATGGACAATCTTTTAATACTTCAAGCCCAAGTTCATCTAAGGCTTGAAGAAATCTTTCTTTACATTCACTCTTTATGACACAAAAAGTAAATGTAGCATCTTTTCTTTGATGCTTTCTGGTATATACTAATGAATTTTCTAAGCTTGAAAAAACACTAGTAATCTGTTGTCGTATTTCTACTCCTTTTAAATGATTGGCCAATACTTTAACCAAGCAAAACTTTTTTTGAATACTACACTTAAGCATTCTTTCTTTTAATGATTTCCTTGTATAAGATGGTAGTCTTTTATGGAATCTCCTTTTTAAATTACTAAATCTAGTAATGTATTTTATATTGTAATTACAAATACTTTTATTGCTTCTAAGAAGCTGAATTACATTTTTTTTATTAAATAAATAATTACTTAATAAAATTCTTTTATTTATAGTTCCACTATTATTATTCATTTATAATAGAACTAGTACTTTTAGCTTCTTCTTTAAGTTCCTTATAGGACTCCTCATCAAAGAAAAACTCTTCCTGTCTGACTTTACTATCTATACCCAGACCCTTTTTAATTACTTTTATAGCCTTATGAACAGGCACATACTTTTTCCAAACTGTTGTGATATCATTGATCATCATCAACAGTTTTTCTCTATTATAAGAGATGTACTGAGCAACTTCATCAGCTGGCAGAACTACTCTTACTTCTTTTGATATATTGTATAAGGCTTGTACAGCCTTAATACAATCATCATCTCTTATCAGGAATATTCTTCCTGAGCCTTTTATATCTTTAATTAAAGGAAGATGTTTCTCCTCTAAATCTAATAATGAAGCCCAAACTTTCCTGTTGATATGATCAACTTCAGGAAGACTATAAACAACTATTAGTTTATATTTACAGTCTTTGGGCTTTTTACCTTCTAAAGCTATTTTCAATAGCTCATCTCTTGTTAGTTGGGCTGTCCAGCTAACTCTTCTTTTTTTCTCAACAGATGGTTGAGAGGACTTTTTATTTGAGTTTTTTTCTCAATATTATCAGCTTTTTTAGTCATATAACCTGACTTAATTTCTTTTTTATAATTGACATTGACCTATCAACATTACTTTTCTGATGAGTTTCAAGACTCATCTTTTTATTTTTTGACTGCACTGAAGTACAATCGAAGTCTTTTTTAAACTCAACAGATAATGGGGAATATCTGTTTGTTTCTTCTTTTCTTGGATTTTTATTAAAAAAAAAAAAAAAAATAAAAAAAAAAATAAAAAAAAATAAAAAATATTTATTAGGATCCGAGAGAAAAACCACCAGGCCACCAAAAACTTCATCATCTAATAATGCGTGACACACACCAGCATACCATTAAGGCCTTGCTTGTAGGGAGTCGATGTGGTTACATTAGAACCAATCAAAAGTCCACATGTAAAAAAAAAAAAAAAATAAAAAATATTTATTAGGATTAGAGAGAAAAACCACCAGGCCAACAAAAACTTCATCGTCTAATAAAACGTGTTACACACCAGCATACCATTAAGGCCTTGCTTGTAGGGGAAAAAGAGTCCCTTAGGAATATCCACAATCATAAGATTGAGACCTGCGTTCAGCAGGGTTCCAGAGAGATGAATCCGCCTGACTCAATTGTCAGTTAAGAACCTGACACAGTTCAACGAAAAGGCTACAGCATCAGCAGCTTGCTAAACCTCCCCCAGGTTAAGTGTTAAGCTTTTATCGCTATTTCTAGCTTCCGTTATTGATTAGTATAGACTAATCCTGATCTCGGCTAATTAACCTAATCTTTTCTCGTACACGTAAATACCGCTGTACTATCATCTTGTCTAAGAACTCTACTCTTACAAGTAAAGCCTTTCTCATTATTGAACAAGTCTTAATATTGTTGATATTACCAACAATCATCTTGACTCGTTCTGACTTATTATGAGTCACATCACATAACTCGACTATTTTGCTCTCAAAGAGAGTTCTTATATCAGATAAGGCTTGACAATCTAACAAGGAATGTTCAAGATTTTCTTGTTCTTCCTCACACAGAAAACAGTGTGATCTGTAATATTGAGGAATTCTGTTAGCATTAGCTAGAGCAGAAGACCATCTTATCATATTACACCTTAATTTGGTGTAATGCCATATCTGTCTGTTATTTACTTTTGTTAGTATGTATTTCAGTTGTGACTCAAAAATACCATACTCACCAGCTATAGAAGCAGCTAAGGTAGAATTATAGGTTCTTCTTGCCTTAAGTACTTCAATAATTTTATTATTGGCTACTTTGTAGTCAATACTATCATAGTCGTGTCCGACAAATCTTTTACACCAACGTCTGGTTCTTGAACTCCACGTTGTCTTTCTTTCTCTCGGAGCTTGATTAACAAACTCCGAGATCATCGTTTTATTGTGTTTCCACTTCCTTATTGCTCTAAACCTACTTAGAGCTGCCTGAACCTGAATTCTGTTAATACAGAATTCATCCATTATCCTATCTAATGGAACTATTTTTGTCCGAAAAATCATTCGGACTGCTTTTCTTAAAATCCTAGTGATTCTACCTGATCTTGTACTAGACATTCCCCACAACTCACTACCATACATGAGTGCAGGTACTAGTACATTCTTTATTAGTATTCCTTTAAATGGAAGACAAATACCTTTATTTAGAAGTTTTGGTTTTAAAACTTCTAATGCTTTTGAGCCTCGGAAGGCACCATCTCTTACAAGATGCTCTTCTAAGGTGGTTCTTTTAATAAGAACACCTAAATACCTATATTCTGTTACTTCACAGATCCTTCCAAAAGCAGTTGTTATATGGCATCCAACTGCTTCTATACTATTATTTGTATTCCATTCTAGAATACCACTTTTATTGCAATTGATTCTCATTTGATTATCAACTGCCCATTTACTGATCTTGTTGACTTTATGAGTCAGATCAGTTACGTCATTACCAAAAACAACGATGTCATCTGCAAACATCAATCCTGGTATACTAATATTTGAGCGAGGTATGCTCAATCCTTCCACGTCATCAAATATGTCATTGATAAACATATTGAACAACATTGGAGAACAAGGACAACCTTGTCTCACTCCTTTATTGTAGTTATAACCACTACTTGTATCTCCACCAATGCGGATTCTCATTTTTGTGTTACCATAAATATCTTTTAAGGTATTTATCAGGTACTTAGGTACACTATACTTTTCTAGCTTATTAAATAGTAGTCTATGACTAACATTATCATAAGCTTTTTCGAAGTCTATGAAGCACAGATATGTCTTCATACCTCGAAATTCTCTTCTTTTAACAACCTCTAATAAGGTTGCTACCTGGTTCATACACTCTTCACCTGCTCTAAACCCAGCTTGGTAAGGAGAAAGTATGTTCTTTTCTTCAACAAACTTGGTAAGTCTATCGTTGACTATTTTTAGATAGATTTTACTAATCGTATTGATTAGAGCAATCCCTCTATAATTGTTAAGATCTGACACATCACCTTTTTTATGAATGCATACCATGTCAGCTGCACTCCAACTTTCAGGTGGGCTTTCACCTGAAAGTATCCTGTTAAATTCATTCACTAAGAATGAAGGAAACTGTTTTTCTACTAAGCTAGGCTTAAGTAAAGTCTTGTATAGCTCAGTCGGAATATTATCCGGACCAGCTGCTTTATTATTACCACAATTATTTGTGGCAACTAGTAATTCCTCCATTGTGATGTCATCAGGAGGTTCTGTTAATACACTTTTATTATAAGTAGTATCACTACTTACATCTGTTGTTGCTAGTTTAGCATAAAATTTATTAGCTATTTCTAGCTTCTTGTATTGCTCATTATGAGCTATCCCATCTTCATCCAGAAGAGATACACAATCTAGTCTAACTGACGTGTTAGACACTCCTTTTAACCATTTCCAGAAATCTCTAGATTTGTTACTTTTATAGAGATTTACACCTCTGAAAGCCCATAATTTAGCTCGGTCTTTACGAACTTTTAACCTGGTTTCTTCCACACATTTTTTTGATTCTAAATACAACCAAGTATTTACATCATTACTGTTTTTTAAGACTCGTTTAGTAACAAGTCTATGTCTTTTAAACACATTAATGTGCTTCCATTTCATAGGTAAGCCTTTTCTAACCTTACTTTTTCCGTACACTTTAACAGCTGTACATACTTCTTTTATGATATTTGGAAGTTCATCCAGTATCATTGCTCTTCTATTAAGAAGTTGAGTCAATCGCTCTTCAACAAGAGGATCTTCTAACTTCTTTCTGTTATAACTATAAGTTATTTCTACTACTGGAGATGGAAGAGATATTGTTCTCTTCAGTAGTAGATGATCACTTATAGACCATCTTCGTGAGATACATATTTTCTCACTATCTTGTTTTAGTACTCTAAAGATCGTATCAATACGTCTTTCAGAGACTTTACCTGTACTCAGGATTCTAGTTCCTGAAATTCTATTATAGTTTATTAGTGGAAAAGTCCACATGTTCTAAGAACATGACCTGTTGTAACAGGCTTCGGACGAAATAGCCGGGCTCAATACACCCTTTAAGAACACGACTCAGTTCAGCGGAATGCTACGGCATCAGCAGCTTGCCAAACCCTCCCCAGGTTGAAATATGTGTAGTTAAATTTCTTATGCCGCACCACTGACATTCTGCTATTTGGGGTTTGCAAGCCCATACTTTTATTGGGGTTATTAAGCCCGTACATTTCTTGAGGTTGTTAAGCTCAATCTAATATTAAGGTATAACCTATAATACTGCAGAATCTCCTGGAAGTAACGGTTTCTGATTACCGGAAATGAGTCTACTACTCCTAGACAATCTCTGTGCCTCCTTGTTCAATCATCAGCCACGAAGAAAAGAACAAGGCTATGAACTTAGCTCAAATGTATAAACATTCTACCCACTCTTCGCGACGAGGACGCGTTCATTATGAAGAGCAAGAAAAGAACACTTAGCTTAAATGTATTTAAACCACTCTTCGCGACGAGGACACGTTCATTATGAAGAGCAGCTTAAATGTATTTTAACCACTTTTAAGATGACAAAATTTACTTTTTAGTATTGCACCTACATAATATACAAAAAAGCAGTAACCTCAAAATGTCGGCATACACCTTCAATATTACAGTTCTGCTTAATAGAGTAGTATTCTTCTAAATGTATCTTTGAGCTACGCTTCAGGCTTAAGAGGCTTTCAGCCTTAATCGAAACGACGTAGCTAAGCAACATAACTTAATAGTTAATCGCACTACCAGTGGTCATCACTTAGAGTTCCTCTCGTACTATCAAAGTTCACTCAAAAATACTTACAGTAGGGTAAAACTAACCTGTCTCACGACGGTCTAAACCCATCTCACGTTCCTCATTACCGGGTGAACAATCCAACACTTCGTAACATATACACTACGATGATCAGAAGAGACGACATCGAAGAATCAAAAAGCAGAGTCGCTATGATCGCTTGCCTGCTACAAGCCAGTTATCCCTGTGGTAACTTTTCAATCACCCAATACATAATGAATGTAATTGGGATCGCTAGGCCAAGGTTTCCCTACTAAATATAGTCATATATATAAAGTAAAGCAGATTTATTCCCTTCTAATAAACTGATGGTTACCATCCATCATTCATCTACCTTAGGACAGCTGTGTTACTTTTTAACAGCTGTACCGCCCCAGCCAAACTCCCCATATATTCATAATAAATAAATATTCAAACATACTAGTGGTTTCACAAAACATCTCCCACCTCTCTACAATATACCGAATAATTATTAGAACATACTAAAGTCAAGCTCAACAGGGTCTTCTTTCCCCGCTGATATACAACAAGCCCGTTCCCTTGTCTCGTGGTTTCACAAAATTGTAAGTAGGGACAGTAGGAATCTCGTTGCTCCATTCATGCGCGTCACCAATTAAATGACGAGGCATTTGGCTACCTTAAGAGAGTCATAGTTACTCCCGCCGTTTACATTCGCTTACACAACTTTAACAATAAATGCACTGGGCAGAATTCACTTCTTGTAATAACAAAAAGCTATGTTTTTAATAAACAGTCAGATTCCTTACATAGTAAAAGTTCTAGCATGCTAGAGCCAATCTTTATCCCAAAGTTACAGATCTAATTTGCCGAATTCCCTTACTTACTTTAATTTAAAATATTTGTTATGATACAAAGACACCTGATGCGGTATAGGTACGGTTAAATTACATCTTTTTTATCAAGTATATATAATAACTATTTCTTATCATGACAATCCATAGTTATGTTTTAATATAATTCATTTTTCTTATACTTATTATATACTGTCATTATCAAGTCACCTTAAAGTAATTTAATAAAAGAATTATTAATCTTTTTTGTTTTTATATATAACACCGATTCACTTCAATAATAATTGAAAACCCTAGTCTATATCTATACAAATATATTGTTACTGCCTCCAAGATCGGCTCATTTGTTTCTTCTATATATACTCACATACATACTTCAATACAAACAAATTGCATAGCTACCTAAATAATTATAGAAACATCTCATAAAAGTAGTAATCTTCTTCCATTTTATACAATAATACATTCGGTAGGTACGTTGTAACACGTTTCTTAGCGGATTTCTACTTCCATAACAACCGCCCTACTGTCTCAATGTATTCATCATATTTATGGTATAATATCTACTATTTAGAATATTTAATGTTTCATAAGGTTCATCCCTTTTTGCACATCATTCTTACAATCATGTGCCCACTAGTCATACAATAGATACATCATATAAAATTAATTTATATAATTCCATAAAATTAAAGATTTCTCATAAAAATAAATCTATAACAGTGTCCTACATTTATGTCCTATATAATAATGACTGCTGTCCTGAGAGACATTTCGCTGTGAACCAGCTACCACACAGTTCGATTGGTCTTTCGCCACTATACACATCTTAAATCATCGATTTGCACGTCAGAATGATTATGGTCTTCTAATAAGCTGTTGCTTATCTTTAACCAGAACATGTATAGTTCACTGTGTTTCGGGTCTTATAATTATAACTAATCAAGTTAATAACGATTATTATTTTATCTTGCTATAATTATAATCTCCTTGGTCCGTGTTTCAAGACGGGTCCTTAAAAATAAGGCTACATCCCACACATTTTCACAAATTCCTTCGCAGTACTTATTTGCTATCGGTATACCATTATATTTAACCTTAGATATTTCATTCTACCTATATTCAAACTGCACTACCAAGCAGCCATACTCAAAATATATTTATTATTTTATCAACTAACGAATAAATATTCTATAATAGATAAGTAATAAAATAATGATTTACATCTCCAATTAAGGATTACAATCAAGGGTTGATTCTTGTTCACTCGCTGCTACTAAAGAAATCCTAGTTAGTTTCTTTTCCTCCTTTTAATGATATGCTTAAGTTCAAAGGGTAATCTATTTAAATTAAATAAATTCGGTAAATAATATACTTTCGTATTCTATTACGACCTTCATCGTTATGGTATCCTATTGATCCCATGTGTGGGTAATTATATAATTTATAAAAAAATTTTATATTATTTGTTTATGATCCTGCTAATGGTTCTCCAACAGCAACCATGTTACGACTTATATCAGATCTAATACATATTGTTTAAGTAGTTTTCACTAATTTCACAACACATATCATCTTAGATAGCGACGGGCGGTGTGTACAAAGAACAGGGACACATTCAATTCTACTTATTTAATAAAATTTACTAGCAATTCCAAGTTCAAATATCTCTTACAAAATATTATCCCATAAAGATTATATATCTATTGTATTGCGCGTGCAGCCCAAAATGTCTGAGGGCATAACGGACCTGTTTTAATCCTTTCCTTCCTACACTGATTGTGTCTGTCTATAAAATAAAAGGGTCTCACGTCTTGTTGAAATTAATCAAAACTTCACAGCATCCATTGAAAACGGCCATGCACCACTATTATCATTCTCAAATTAAATAAATTCTCTCAAAATAATAAAATATTGGTAAGTTACCTCGCGTTGAGTCAAATTAAGCCGCACAATCCACTCCTTGTGGTATTCTTCCGTCAATTTCTTTAATTTTCAATCTTGCGATCATACTATCCCCAGAGCCAAAAAACTCTAATTTCTATTATGTAATACAAATAAATTCATATCACATCGTTGGCATAGTTTACTGCTGGAACTACAATGGTATCTAATCATCTTCGATCCTCCAGCTTACGTCCTTGTTCAAAAAATACATACAAGTGTACAGCTTTCGCTTCTGTTCGTCCAGTCAGGGTCGTCACATTTCATCTCTCTCCCAACTATACAGTACACCCCATATTGCTTCTTAAATATAAACTACGGACTTTTTAACTGCATCAATCATCATACACACTCTTGGAACAAGTATTACCGCGGCTGCTGGCACTTGATTTGCCCTCCAATTAATCACCTCATATATTTTTAAAATATGAAACAATAAATTACTTCCCATAACTGCCTCAGAATAAATCCATAGGTCAAGTTTCGCCCCTGCTGCAATCCTTAGACTTAGTAGCCGTCTCTCAGGCTCCTTCTCCGGAATATTACAAAGTAATACCGTTACCCGTCACTGCTTTGTTAAGCCATTACCTTAACAACTAGCTGATAGGTCTTACTCTTACTGTATACATATTATCTACACTTTAACGTAGTTATAGTCTGTATACATAAAATAAAGTAAGTATTACTGAGCAGTCCATTTTTCGATATTAAATATCTTCAATAACATGCATGGGTTAATCTTAGGGAATAGCGTCTACGTCAGGCAGAATCAACCTGGTGTATATTAAAATACATTTATATGTATTTAAATCAGTATTATTAAAAATCATAGAAATTATATAAATTTCTTTTTTCATGATTAAATTAATATAATATACGAAAACTATTTAAATAAAGATAGATACAATTAATATTGATAAATTAAAAATTAAATTAGAATTGATTGATCAATTACTAATTTATGATATTGTCATTATATTATTAGGAATCTAAATCTGTTATAATATAATATTTTGATGAAATTAAAAAGTTACAGCCTGGTGGTTGTGAAGACAACTGATAGGTTGAGTGGGGTGGTTATACCATCATTGGTGAGTATTGAACACGTTGGTGTTGGTTGAGTGATCGGGAGATTACTTTGAACAGTAATGTGAGACCGTAACAATAAAATAATTATGGATGTTTTAAGTTTATTTTGTATAAAATGAAAAAAAATGATACTATAATATGGCTAGATATTACTAATTTGTATATAGAGATTATTAGCATTAAACTTGTCGTAATTTTTAATGAACTTAAGTTTTTACATTTTCAGGCTTATATAAATACATATGAAAAAAAATTAAATTATAATATAAGTTAAAAATATTGCACCTTTAACCCTGTCAGGCGGCAGACCTGTAATCACGATAGTGTTACCAACAACCGGAGTCGAAGATAATGACAAGTAAGATAACTATAACTTGGTCATAAAAACAATCAATATTTATTAGAATAGTTATAAGAACTATTAATAACTATTGAATTGAAACTCTTTTGACTGAAGTTATAATCTTATTTAATTTCTTATTTCTTTAATCTAATGACGTATTTATAGTGTTATTAAAAATAAACTATAAATACATAACCCTTTTAAAGGAGAGTTATGACTAGCAAGAAAACTTTAAATAAAACTATTAACCATACACCCGTTTCACTGGAGGAGGCTACCGAGCAACTCCCCACAAACCCTTTTACTAATTTGCTTAAGGACTCTAATTACTAGTTAAAATGATATAAAATTATTTTAGACATTATTTAAAATATTTCTCATTAATATATGGTATATTTATGAAAGCCTTTGTTGGTTGTAAAGTATTCTAAACCAATGATATTAGATTTTGGTGAATCTAATATCCAATAAGAGAACCAAAGAATATAGTTTGTGGATACAATGATATTTTGTTCTGATATATCATAAACGTATTCTATTGGTTTTAGACAACTATAAAAGAGATATTTTATAAATAAATATGTTTTCTAAATCTTGCTTATATGCATTTAAAAGCACTCAAAAGAGTGCAGCAGGTGGCAAATCCAGCAGCCTTGTTAACTACATTCCAAAAACTTTAAGCTTTATCAATTTTATATACAATCAGACCCAAAAAGTCGGTTTTTTCATCTTTTTTTTTACAAAAGAGACCAATTTTTCGAAAAGTGTTTTTAACATAAGTTTTATAGGATTTTTAAATAATTTTAAAACCTAATATAAAAGTTTTTTCCAATTATTAAGTGTTTTTTGTGCATATACTAATACAATTTTGGGTTAAATTCCGTGTTTACCCCCCCCCAGTAAAAAAAATTAAAAAAAAATATTTAAAAAATTATTTATTGATTATCAAAACGTAAAAAATCTAACATCTCATCAAGCAAATCATCTTTAAAAAGTAGTCTAAATCTGTATATATATACTTTATTAACTAAATTTATAAGGCTTCCATGGTTCGTGCCTTTTTTTCTCATTTCTCTTTTAATAACCGACCACATACCTTCGATAGTTTGGGTATGTGCGCCAGTTTCTTCATCAACGAAATTCTCTGAATGATTTACTGTTTCATGTCTAATACCTAAATCGACGCAAATCGTCTCAAGATTTAGATACCCTCGCCACATATCTGTTAATATAGTTGAACCAGGTGCTATTTTCGCCGCAATACTTCAATTAATGTATTACCTGAACGATCTTCAACGATTTCAAAAAAAATGTATGCGGCTGTCCTCTTACTAGGCCGCCTAATGCCAAAACTTGACACTCTAGTAGTCTACCGCGATGATATTTGTTTTTTACTAACACAGTTTCATCAACTTCGACAATGCATCCTTCCCCGCCGATTTGCTGTCTATGAATTAAAGTAGTCAAAAAATTTGAAACCAACTCATTTAAACGACTATACCATCTAATAATTGTTGACTGTGAAACGTCTAATTCCATTGATGCAGATGGATTTGAGCTATCTTTGCACCATTCACACAACAAAATGAGTATTTTTTTGACGCTTAATTGAGTCTGTTGAAAAAAACTACCCTTTAATATACTGGCATCATTTGAACATTTTTTTTTATCGCGTCGAAGATAGCACCTTTATCTATATGGGTCAACAGTCTTCGTCATTGGTTCTAGACATTTACTATATTCAGGAACTGTTAAAATATCTTGTTCCAAGAGAAAATCGATAAGAACATCTTCATTATATATAATATATTAAAATCGAAAATTTTCATTTTATGGGTAAAAATATTTTTTTTTAATTTTTTTACTGGGGGGTAAACACGGAATTTAACCGAAATTTTTTATACGTGTTGTCTGGGTACGTTCAAACAGCTACACGATAGTGAGAATATTTTTAGATGTACGCGGAAGAGATGTCAAAAAGAATATTGTTTTATAAAGAATAAACCTTGGTTTAATTCCAAAATTCAATGGTTAGAAATAGTACAATTCATATTTTGTATATCGACAGTACATCAATAAGGTTTAAAGCAAAATAACTGGACTAAAACGACAGAAAATTAGCCAAATTTTGAAAAAATGCAAATTTTTAAAGCAAATGAAACAATAGGAGAAGATAACGCCATCGTTGAAATTGATGAATCAAAATTCGGCAAAAGAAATTATAACCGTGGTCATTACGTTAAAGGAATATGGTTTTAGGTATAGTCGAGAGAACAGCAGAAAAAAAATTGCTTTATTTGCCGTAGATATTAGAAAGTCGGAAGCATTAAAAAGTATAGTTATAAATTACGTAAGACCTCAAATCATAGTATATACTGATTGCTGGAAAGGGTACAGTAAATTATCACAGTTAGGTTATAAGCACTGTGTTGTAAACCATAGCCTTCATTTTGTTGACGTTGATATAGGAGTTCTTACAATACTATACGAGGTAAATGAGTTGGTATTAAACTTAAAAAACCTTATTTAACAGAATTAGAAGAGATATTGATCGTTTTTTTTTACAATTGTTTGCATTTAAAAAAAATAATAAGAATAAAGTATTTCATAAGCTGCTTAAATTAGTTTTAAATTAGATATCGACTTAAAATGAGTATTTTTTTGTTTTTTTTGTGAATTTTAATTCATTTTTATATTAAATTATATGATTGATTTTTTATGTTTTGTTTCTGCTGCATCATTTTGGTTTTAATTTTAGAAGTTATAAATTTTGAAAGGCAACCCACAAGACAAAGGGGAGGAGTTTAAAGTACCCATCCTCCGTTCAATTTATTAAAAGTAGAATGAAAACGCAGCGTTAAAAAGATTGTACATGCGAAGAAAACGATACTGCCTTTCAAGCATTTGAGGCAGGAATCAACGTATAGAACATCGAGGGCTCAACTAGACTTAGCTAAGAAATTTATACCTACAACGGATGCATCGGATTACGGCATGGGTACAAATTTGGTTAAATAGACGAGAAAGAAAACGAGAGAATGATATAATCCTTCAGCAAGAACTTTGACAAGCATCAGATGATTTACTGCGCCACAGACAAGGAACTCATAGCAGTCGAAAGCGGTGAAAAACTATCGCCACTATCTATTAACAAATTAGCTTCTTTAAAGCTGAGCATAAAGCATTGACTTACCTATGTATATGTAAAGATTCGACACAAGACTGCTGAGATGGGCCATGAAGATGCAGGAATATAAATATAGACTTAAATATGTAAATAGCAAAGAAAATGATGCAGATGGCTTTCAAGATACGAAGAATAGTATCAAATGTCCCTCATAATGTCGAAGTTTTAAGGGGACAAAAAACAATAATCAAAGAATATTGTATGACCTTGTGACATGATCGCCGAACAACATGAAGTCTACAATTAGAGCGAGATACCATTGTGAAGAAATATTCTCAGATATTATTGACTACTGTCAAAGTAGTGCAACATGCCAAAAAGCAGCGGTACGGGAGATTAACACAAAAAATAAGGTCATAGAAACAACATCACAGAATAAAAAAAGTAGATATATTTGGTAAGAAGACTAGAGGACAATGAAAGAAACAGAATTATAATGGTATGCATTGACCATTATACATAATGAACGTAAACTAAAATCTTAATTAAAAAAGTGCTGAGGTGATGGGAAAAGCGGTAGAAGAAATTATTATAATCAAGCACAGAACGCCGAAAGAATACTTTCAGATTGCGAATTCGAATTTAAAAACAACACAATAAGTCAACTGGCAAAAAAACATGAATTAATTTGGGAGTTTGGCTCTTTATTTCACCATCAGGCATTGTAGCCGTAGGAAGAGTGATACAAACACTCATTAATAAGATCAAAAAGCTGACCCAGTTTGGTAAATATAGATGATCGAAATACGTATAAGATGCAACATTATCGGTTAAATTATTATTTAATAGGTCGATAAAGACCTCGCCAATCATTATTGTAAAGAGAGATTATCTTAAATAGACATAGACAAGGAAATGAATCAGCCAAGCATCTTGATATCTAAGAAGTATAGCCGAAACAATAGTGTTTATTGCTAGATTGTAGAACTCAAAATATTTACAAATAAATAATAAATAATGACATCTCGAATGTCGTAATATCCCTCCAATTTATAAGTAAAGATCATCCCTTAGAATTTTTCTTATTTACGTAATGTGTCTCTTCGACACTTTTCCTTCACAGATTATTTAATAAGTATCGAAGCTTAAAATCCCTACTACCATTCTTATCTTATAAAACTTAGGTTGTCCTTTGTATTTATGTACTGAATCCCCTATTAGCACTAAGTCATTCAAGTTCAGGTTTTCATAGCTCTTTGGTTTAAATAGGCGATTGTACCGTTCAATCCTGTTTTTAAAATGCATTTTCTTTGTAGCTGTTAAATTCTCATTGTCTAGTGACTCTTTTGGTGTAATTTCTATTGCCGAATGCACCGTGTCATTATACGCGTTTAACGCCGTCTCTACTCTCATGCTTAACCTTATCTGTTTATCCTGTTTATTTATAGCTTCTTCGGTTAAATTCTTTTTCTACCCCCCCCCCCATTTTTTGAAAAAAAAAATTTAGCCCCTTAATGAAAATTCCAGAATTCAAAAATATTATATACAATGAACCTGTCTTGATTGATTTTTTAATCGAAAACGATATCTTAAAAATTCCAGTGTGCAGTAAATGCGAAGAACCAATGACTAAAACCAATGACCCATATAAATATAGGTGTTATCTTAGACGCAATAAAAAGAAGTGTTCTAACGATGCAAGTCTATTAAGGGGGAGTTTTTTTCAAAATTCACATTTACAAGTCAAAGAACTTTTAATTTTGTTATGTGAATGGTGTAAAGGTAGTTCAAATCTATCTGCATCGATTGAATTGGATGTTTCACCATGTACAGTCAATAGATGGTACACTCGTTAAACCAAATGGTTCATAACTTTTTGAGCACATTTATATATTCACAGCAAATAGGTGGTGAAGGTTGCATTGTTGAAATTTATGAGACTTTGTTAGTTAAAAATAAATATCATCGTGGTAGACTGCTTGAATACCAGGTTCGGGCAGTGGGCGGTGTTGTAAGAGGACAACAACATACCTTTTTTTTTGAAAAAGTCGAAAATCGATCAAGAGATACCTTGATTGAGATAATAAGACGTTAAATTTCACCTTGTACCCTTATTTTATCTGATATGTGGCGAGGTTACTTAGGTCTAGAAGCGATTTGCGCTGATTTAGGTTTCCAGCATCAAACTGTAAATCACTCGGAACATTTTGTTGATATGAATACAGGGGCCCATACTCAAACTATTGAGGGTATGTGGTCAGTAATTAAAAGAATTATGAGAAAAGACGGTACTAATCATGGAGATATCATGATATTAGTGGAAAAAATTTATGTTTCTAGATTTAAATTACTTTTTAAAACGACTCTTATAGAGGAAATGTTAGGTATTTTAAGATATGATAATCAATAAATATGTTTTTCTTTAATTTTTTTTTTCAAAAAGTGGGGGGGGGGGGGGTAGAAAAAAAAATGGATCATGTGTACTTAATGCCACCTGGTGGCATTAAGTACACATGATCTTAAATTTTTTTAAAAATTTTATTTTTTTAACCCTACATGACAGAGCAGAATTATTTAGAATTACTAGATAACTTACAGGAAATGGAAGTTACAGATTTTTTATTTGAAAAACGATTAATTTTTGATACAATGAAATGTTTATATTGTAATAATGAAATGAAACTTGTTCATTTTAAAAAATCTCTTCTTGGTGTAAATTGGAGATGTAATTTTGTCGATTGCGAACATTATAAAACTACATTGTCAATTTTACATGGTAGCTTTTTTCAAAATTCCCCAATACCGCCAATAAAACATTTGAAAATCATTTATTATTTATTAAAAAAAATCAAGCAATCTAATATTATAAGTTTTGTAGGCGTTGGTCAAAAAACCATATTAAAAATAAAAACAAAAATACTGATACTTATTCAAAAATGGTTTGATGAAAATCCCATAAGACTGGGTGGATTTAATAAAGTGGTTCAAGTTGATGAGACTAAATTGAACTACAATGCGAAGTCTCACAGAGGAAGATCTCAGGTTAGCCCTGATTGGGCACTAACGATGGTAGATGTCAGTACAACCCCTGCTAAAGGGTTTGCGAGTATGGTACCAGATAGAAGCGCAGCGACTTTACTACCTATCATTGAACAAATCATACGACCAGGTTCGAGTATACATACTGATGAATGGAAGGGATATACTAATTTAAATTTGTGTCAAAACTATAATCATTCCACAATAACTCATAAATATAATTTTATTGATCCGATAACAGGTATACATACTCAAAATGTAGAAAGCTATAATAATAAAATAAAATCAGATATTAAGGCTCAAAGAGGTGTACGTCGAAATGACAGACAAATTTTTTTAAATTTATTTGTTTTTATTGATACTCTCAAAGAAAATGCTTTTGATGTGATCTTAGATTTATTAAAAGTTTATTAAATAATTTTTTTTAATTTTCAAATATTATTTTTTTATGTTTCTATTTAGGTGGTAATATCTCCTTATGATACCCATAGGTGGCATTAAGTACTTATGATCCAAAAAAATTAACCCAAAAAAGAATTATTTTGAGAATATATTTAAAACTGTATCATTAAAAGATAAAAAACAAAATGTATTACAAAGAGATAAGAAAGAATATGTATGTAAGAAAAACTTGTATGTAACTGAAGAAATAAAAATAAGAACATTTATTTATACAAAACTAAAAGCTTATTGGGAATCTTTTATAAATTAATAAGATATTTTGATAATAAAAAAAATTTTGATTTGAATTATTAAGTATTTTAAAGATAGTTGAAAATCTCTAAGTTTTAATATTAAAAATTAATTTGTAATCCATTTCTCTATTAATTTTTTAAAATCAAAAGTTCTTTCTTGTACTACACATTTATTTGAATTATTAGAGATTTTAGGTTTTAAATTATCTGTATATCTTTTTATGACTGATTTTTTATTATTATTTTTAATTATAACAGACTTTTTTATATTGATATTGTCATTTTGAGTAATATTATCATCTTGATTAATAACAGACTTATTTAAATTAATATTGTCATTTTGATTAATAACAGACTTATTTATATTGATATTGTCATTTTGATTAATAACAGACTTATTTATATTAATATTGTCATTTTGAAGTATATTAATATCATTTTGTAATTTTATTTCTTTTAGTA
>CATOQI010000118.1:0-17702 GCA_951802705.1 Netelia virgata | reverse complement strand
TCGAACTCCCCGCGGGACACGGGTCCGCTCTTCAATTCTCGACCCCGATCGGTCACGCCTCGTTTCATGCCCTCGATCGGTCCACGGGCAAAATTCCACGCCGATCGGTCCACGCGTCCGAGCAATACTATAGACGACGCGAGCGGCGTTGGACTTGTAATTTTTTTTTTTTTTTTTTTTTTTTTTTTTTTTTTTTTTTTTTATTCTCCGTCCCGTTCAACAGCCGGATCCTGTCGATATTCATTCTCGAACTCCCCGCGGGACACGGGTCCGCTCTTCAATTCTCGACCCCGATCGGTCCACGCCTCGTTTCATGCCCTCGATCGGTCCACGGGCAAAATTCCACGCCCGATCGGTCCACGCGTCCGAGCAATACTATAGACGACGCGAGCGGCGTTGGACTTGTAATTTTTTTTTTTTTTTTTTTTTTTTTTTTTTTTTTTTTTTATTCTCCGTCCCGTTCAACAGCCGGATCCTGTCGATATTCATTCTCGAACTCCCCGCGGGACACGGGTCCGCTCTTCAATTCTCGACCCCGATCGGTCCACGCCTCGTTTCATGCCCTCGATCGGTCCACGGGCAAAATTCCACGCCCGATCGGTCCACGCGTCCGAGCAATACTATAGACGACGCGAGCGGCGTTGGACTTGTAATTTTTTTTTTTTTTTTTTTTTTTTTTTTTTTTTTTTTTTTATTCTCCGTCCCGTTCAACAGCCGGATCCTGTCGATATTCATTCTCGAACTCCCGCGGGACACGGGTCCGCTCTTCAATTCTCGACCCCGATCGGTCCACGCCTCGTTTCATGCCCTCGATCGGTCCACGGGCAAAATTCCACGCCCGATCGGTCCACGCGTCCGAGCAATACTATAGACGACGCGAGCGGCGTTGGACTTGTAATTTTTTTTTTTTTTTTTTTTTTTTTTTTTTTTTTTTTTTTTATTCTCCGTCCCGTTCAACAGCCGGATCCTGTCGATATTCATTCTCGAACTCCCCGCGGGACACGGGTCCGCTCTTCAATTCTCGACCC
The DNA here is from genome assembly GCA_951802705.1 of Netelia virgata. Classification (NCBI taxonomy): domain Eukaryota; kingdom Metazoa; phylum Arthropoda; class Insecta; order Hymenoptera; family Ichneumonidae; genus Netelia; species Netelia virgata. The sequence continues at coordinate 16,674 of CATOQI010000118.1, read as the reverse complement.
CGATCGGTCCACGCCTCGTTTCATGCCCTCGATCGGTCCACGGGCAAAATTCCACGCCCGATCGGTCCACGCGTCCGAGCAATACTATAGACGACGCGAGCGGCGTTGGACTTGTAATTTTTTTTTTTTTTTTTTTTTTTTTTTTTTTTTTTTTTTTTATTCTCCGTCCCGTTCAACAGCCGGATCCTGTCGATATTCATTCTCGAACTCCCCGCGGGACACGGGTCCGCTCTTCAATTCTCGACCCCGATCGGTCCACGCCTCGTTTCATGCCCTCGATCGGTCCACGGGCAAAATTCCACGCCCGATCGGTCCACGCGTCCGAGCAATACTATAGACGACGCGAGCGGCGTTGGACTTGTAATTTTTTTTTTTTTTTTTTTTTTTTTTTTTTTTTTTTTTTTTTATTCTCCGTCCCGTTCAACAGCCGGATCCTATCGATATTCATTCTCGAACTCCCCGCGGGACACGGGTCCGCTCTTCAATTCTCGACCCCGATCGGTCCACGCCTCGTTTCATGCCCTCGATCGGTCCACGGGCAAAATTCCACGCCCGATCGGTCCACGCGTCCGAGCAATACTATAGACGACGCGAGCGGCGTTGGACTTGTAATTTTTTTTTTTTTTTTTTTTTTTTTTTTTTTTTTTTTTTTATTCTCCGTCCCGTTCAACAGCCGGATCCTATCGATATTCATTCTCGAACTCCCCGCGGGACACGGGTCCGCTCTTCAATTCTCGACCCCGATCGGTCCACGCCTCGTTTCATGCCCTCGATCGGTCCACGGGCAAAATTCCACGCCCGATCGGTCCACGCGTCCGAGCAATACTATAGACGACGCGAGCGGCGTTGGACTTGTAATTTTTTTTTTTTTTTTTTTTTTTTTTTTTTTTTTTTTTTTTTATTCTCCGTCCCGTTCAACAGCCGGATCCTGTCGATATTCATTCTCGAACTCCCCGCGGGACACGGGTCCGCTCTTCAATTCTCGACCCCGATCGGTCCACGCCTCGTTTCATGCCCTCGATCGGTCCACGGGCAAAATTCCACGCCCGATCGGTCCACGCGTCCGAGCAATACTATAGACGACGCGAGCGGCGTTGGACTTGTAATTTTTTTTTTTTTTTTTTTTTTTTTTTTTTTTTTTTTTATTCTCCGTCCCGTTCAACAGCCGGATCCTATCGATATTCATTCTCGAACTCCCCGCGGGACACGGGTCCGCTCTTCAATTCTCGACCCCGATCGGTCCACGCCTCGTTTCATGCCCTCGATCGGTCCACGGGCAAAATTCCACGCCCGATCGGTCCACGCGTCCGAGCAATACTATAGACGACGCGAGCGGCGTTGGACTTGTAATTTTTTTTTTTTTTTTTTTTTTTTTTTTTTTTTTTTTTTTATTCTCCGTCCCGTTCAACAGCCGGATCCTGTCGATATTCATTCTCGAACTCCCCGCGGGACACGGGTCCGCTCTTCAATTCTCGACCCCGATCGGTCCACGCCTCGTTTCATGCCCTCGATCGGTCCACGGGCAAAATTCCACGCCCGATCGGTCCACGCGTCCGAGCAATACTATAGACGACGCGAGCGGCGTTGGACTTGTAATTTTTTTTTTTTTTTTTTTTTTTTTTTTTTTTTTTTTTTTATTCTCCGTCCCGTTCAACAGCCGGATCCTATCGATATTCATTCTCGAACTCCCCGCGGGACACGGGTCCGCTCTTCAATTCTCGACCCCGATCGGTCCACGCCTCGTTTCATGCCCTCGATCGGTCCACGGGCAAAATTCCACGCCCGATCGGTCCACGCGTCCGAGCAATACTATAGACGACGCGAGCGGCGTTGGACTTGTAATTTTTTTTTTTTTTTTTTTTTTTTTTTTTTTTTTTTTTTTTATTCTCCGTCCCGTTCAACAGCCGGATCCTGTCGATATTCATTCTCGAACTCCCCGCGGGACACGGGTCCGCTCTTCAATTCTCGACCCCGATCGGTCCACGCCTCGTTTCATGCCCTCGATCGGTCCACGGGCAAAATTCCACGCCCGATCGGTCCACGCGTCCGAGCAATACTATAGACGACGCGAGCGGCGTTGGACTTGTAATTTTTTTTTTTTTTTTTTTTTTTTTTTTTTTTTTTTTTTTATTCTCCGTCCCGTTCAACAGCCGGATCCTATCGATATTCATTCTCGAACTCCCCGCGGGACACGGGTCCGCTCTTCAATTCTCGACCCCGATCGGTCCACGCCTCGTTTCATGCCCTCGATCGGTCCACGGGCAAAATTCCACGCCCGATCGGTCCACGCGTCCGAGCAATACTATAGACGACGCGAGCGGCGTTGGACTTGTAATTTTTTTTTTTTTTTTTTTTTTTTTTTTTTTTTTTTTTTTTATTCTCCGTCCCGTTCAACAGCCGGATCCTGTCGATATTCATTCTCGAACTCCCCGCGGGACACGGGTCCGCTCTTCAATTCTCGACCCCGATCGGTCCACGCCTCGTTTCATGCCCTCGATCGGTCCACGGGCAAAATTCCACGCCCGATCGGTCCACGCGTCCGAGCAATACTATAGACGACGCGAGCGGCGTTGGACTTGTAATTTTTTTTTTTTTTTTTTTTTTTTTTTTTTTTTTTTTTTTTATTCTCCGTCCCGTTCAACAGCCGGATCCTATCGATATTCATTCTCGAACTCCCCGCGGGACACGGGTCCGCTCTTCAATTCTCGACCCCGATCGGTCCACGCCTCGTTTCATGCCCTCGATCGGTCCACGGGCAAAATTCCACGCCCGATCGGTCCACGCGTCCGAGCAATACTATAGACGACGCGAGCGGCGTTGGACTTGTAATTTTTTTTTTTTTTTTTTTTTTTTTTTTTTTTTTTTTTTTTATTCTCCGTCCCGTTCAACAGCCGGATCCTGTCGATATTCATTCTCGAACTCCCCGCGGGACACGGGTCCGCTCTTCAATTCTCGACCCCGATCGGTCCACGCCTCGTTTCATGCCCTCGATCGGTCCACGGGCAAAATTCCACGCCCGATCGGTCCACGCGTCCGAGCAATACTATAGACGACGCGAGCGGCGTTGGACTTGTAATTTTTTTTTTTTTTTTTTTTTTTTTTTTTTTTTTTTTTTTATTCTCCGTCCCGTTCAACAGCCGGATCCTGTCGATATTCATTCTCGAACTCCCCGCGGGACACGGGTCCGCTCTTCAATTCTCGACCCCGATCGGTCCACGCCTCGTTTCATGCCCTCGATCGGTCCACGGGCAAAATTCCACGCCCGATCGGTCCACGCGTCCGAGCAATACTATAGACGACGCGAGCGGCGTTGGACTTGTAATTTTTTTTTTTTTTTTTTTTTTTTTTTTTTTTTTTTTTTTTATTCTCCGTCCCGTTCAACAGCCGGATCCTGTCGATATTCATTCTCGAACTCCCCGCGGGACACGGGTCCGCTCTTCAATTCTCGACCCCGATCGGTCCACGCCTCGTTTCATGCCCTCGATCGGTCCACGGGCAAAATTCCACGCCCGATCGGTCCACGCGTCCGAGCAATACTATAGACGACGCGAGCGGCGTTGGACTTGTAATTTTTTTTTTTTTTTTTTTTTTTTTTTTTTTTTTTTTTTTATTCTCCGTCCCGTTCAACAGCCGGATCCTATCGATATTCATTCTCGAACTCCCCGCGGGACACGGGTCCGCTCTTCAATTCTCGACCCCGATCGGTCCACGCCTCGTTTCATGCCCTCGATCGGTCCACGGGCAAAATTCCACGCCCGATCGGTCCACGCGTCCGAGCAATACTATAGACGACGCGAGCGGCGTTGGACTTGTAATTTTTTTTTTTTTTTTTTTTTTTTTTTTTTTTTTTTTTTTATTCTCCGTCCCGTTCAACAGCCGGATCCTGTCGATATTCATTCTCGAACTCCCCGCGGGACACGGGTCCGCTCTTCAATTCTCGACCCCGATCGGTCCACGCCTCGTTTCATGCCCTCGATCGGTCCACGGGCAAAATTCCACGCCCGATCGGTCCACGCGTCCGAGCAATACTATAGACGACGCGAGCGGCGTTGGACTTGTAATTTTTTTTTTTTTTTTTTTTTTTTTTTTTTTTTTATTCTCCGTCCCGTTCAACAGCCGGATCCTGTCGATATTCATTCTCGAACTCCCCGCGGGACACGGGTCCGCTCTTCAATTCTCGACCCCGATCGGTCCACGCCTCGTTTCATGCCCTCGATCGGTCCACGGGCAAAATTCCACGCCCGATCGGTCCACGCGTCCGAGCAATACTATAGACGACGCGAGCGGCGTTGGACTTGTAATTTTTTTTTTTTTTTTTTTTTTTTTTTTTTTTTTTTTTATTCTCCGTCCCGTTCAACAGCCGGATCCTATCGATATTCATTCTCGAACTCCCCGCGGGACACGGGTCCGCTCTTCAATTCTCGACCCCGATCGGTCCACGCCTCGTTTCATGCCCTCGATCGGTCCACGGGCAAAATTCCACGCCCGATCGGTCCACGCGTCCGAGCAATACTATAGACGACGCGAGCGGCGTTGGACTTGTAATTTTTTTTTTTTTTTTTTTTTTTTTTTTTTTTTTTTTTTTATTCTCCGTCCCGTTCAACAGCCGGATCCTATCGATATTCATTCTCGAACTCCCCGCGGGACACGGGTCCGCTCTTCAATTCTCGACCCCGATCGGTCCACGCCTCGTTTCATGCCCTCGATCGGTCCACGGGCGAAATTCCACGCCCGATCGGTCCACGCGTCCGAGCAATACTATAGACGACGCGAGCGGCGTTGGACTTGTAATTTTTTTTTTTTTTTTTTTTTTTTTTTTTTTTTTTTTTTTTATTCTCCGTCCCGTTCAACAGCCGGATCCTGTCGATATTCATTCTCGAACTCCCCGCGGGACACGGGTCCGCTCTTCAATTCTCGACCCCGATCGGTCCACGCCTCGTTTCATGCCCTCGATCGGTCCACGGGCAAAATTCCACGCCCGATCGGTCCACGCGTCCGAGCAATACTATAGACGACGCGAGCGGCGTTGGACTTGTAATTTTTTTTTTTTTTTTTTTTTTTTTTTTTTTTTTTTTTTTATTCTCCGTCCCGTTCAACAGCCGGATCCTATCGATATTCATTCTCGAACTCCCCGCGGGACACGGGTCCGCTCTTCAATTCTCGACCCCGATCGGTCCACGCCTCGTTTCATGCCCTCGATCGGTCCACGGGCGAAATTCCACGCCCGATCGGTCCACGCGTCCGAGCAATACTATAGACGACGCGAGCGGCGTTGGACTTGTAATTTTTTTTTTTTTTTTTTTTTTTTTTTTTTTTTTTTTTTTATTCTCCGTCCCGTTCAACAGCCGGATCCTATCGATATTCATTCTCGAACTCCCCGCGGGACACGGGTCCGCTCTTCAATTCTCGACCCCGATCGGTCCACGCCTCGTTTCATGCCCTCGATCGGTCCACGGGCGAAATTCCACGCCCGATCGGTCCACGCGTCCGAGCAATACTATAGACGACGCGAGCGGCGTTGGACTTGTAATTTTTTTTTTTTTTTTTTTTTTTTTTTTTTTTTTTTTTTTATTCTCCGTCCCGTTCAACAGCCGGATCCTATCGATATTCATTCTCGAACTCCCCGCGGGACACGGGTCCGCTCTTCAATTCTCGACCCCGATCGGTCCACGCCTCGTTTCATGCCCTCGATCGGTCCACGGGCAAAATTCCACGCCCGATCGGTCCACGCGTCCGAGCAATACTATAGACGACGCGAGCGGCGTTGGACTTGTAATTTTTTTTTTTTTTTTTTTTTTTTTTTTTTTTTTTTTTTTATTCTCCGTCCCGTTCAACAGCCGGATCCTATCGATATTCATTCTCGAACTCCCCGCGGGACACGGGTCCGCTCTTCAATTCTCGACCCCGATCGGTCCACGCCTCGTTTCATGCCCTCGATCGGTCCACGGGCAAAATTCCACGCCCGATCGGTCCACGCGTCCGAGCAATACTATAGACGACGCGAGCGGCGTTGGACTTGTAATTTTTTTTTTTTTTTTTTTTTTTTTTTTTTTTTTTTTTTTATTCTCCGTCCCGTTCAACAGCCGGATCCTATCGATATTCATTCTCGAACTCCCCGCGGGACACGGGTCCGCTCTTCAATTCTCGACCCCGATCGGTCCACGCCTCGTTTCATGCCCTCGATCGGTCCACGGGCAAAATTCCACGCCCGATCGGTCCACGCGTCCGAGCAATACTATAGACGACGCGAGCGGCGTTGGACTTGTAATTTTTTTTTTTTTTTTTTTTTTTTTTTTTTTTTTTTTTTTTATTCTCCGTCCCGTTCAACAGCCGGATCCTGTCGATATTCATTCTCGAACTCCCCGCGGGACACGGGTCCGCTCTTCAATTCTCGACCCCGATCGGTCCACGCCTCGTTTCATGCCCTCGATCGGTCCACGGGCAAAATTCCACGCCCGATCGGTCCACGCGTCCGAGCAATACTATAGACGACGCGAGCGGCGTTGGACTTGTAATTTTTTTTTTTTTTTTTTTTTTTTTTTTTTTTTTTTATTCTCCGTCCCGTTCAACAGCCGGATCCTATCGATATTCATTCTCGAACTCCCCGCGGGACACGGGTCCGCTCTTCAATTCTCGACCCCGATCGGTCCACGCCTCGTTTCATGCCCTCGATCGGTCCACGGGCAAAATTCCACGCCCGATCGGTCCACGCGTCCGAGCAATACTATAGACGACGCGAGCGGCGTTGGACTTGTAATTTTTTTTTTTTTTTTTTTTTTATTCTCCGTCCCGTTCAACAGCCGGATCCTGTCGATATTCATTCTCGAACTCCCCGCGGGACACGGGTCCGCTCTTCAATTCTCGACCCCGATCGGTCCACGCCTCGTTTCATGCCCTCGATCGGTCCACGGGCAAAATTCCACGCCCGATCGGTCCACGCGTCCGAGCAATACTATAGACGACGCGAGCGGCGTTGGACTTGTAATTTTTTTTTTTTTTTTTTTTTTTTTTTTTTTTTTTTTTTTATTCTCCGTCCCGTTCAACAGCCGGATCCTATCGATATTCATTCTCGAACTCCCCGCGGGACACGGGTCCGCTCTTCAATTCTCGACCCCGATCGGTCCACGCCTCGTTTCATGCCCTCCATCGGTCCACGGGCAAAATTCCACGCCCGATCGGTCCACGCGTCCGAGCAATACTATAGACGACGCGAGCGGCGTTGGACTTGTAATTTTTTTTTTTTTTTTTTTTTTTTTTTTTTTTTTTTTTTTATTCTCCGTCCCGTTCAACAGCCGGATCCTGTCGATATTCATTCTCGAACTCCCCGCGGGACACGGGTCCGCTCTTCAATTCTCGACCCCGATCGGTCCACGCCTCGTTTCATGCCCTCGATCGGTCCACGGGCAAAATTCCACGCCCGATCGGTCCACGCGTCCGAGCAATACTATAGACGACGCGAGCGGCGTTGGACTTGTAATTTTTTTTTTTTTTTTTTTTTTTTTTTTTTTTTTTTTTTTATTCTCCGTCCCGTTCAACAGCCGGATCCTATCGATATTCATTCTCGAACTCCCCGCGGGACACGGGTCCGCTCTTCAATTCTCGACCCCGATCGGTCCACGCCTCGTTTCATGCCCTCGATCGGTCCACGGGCAAAATTCCACGCCCGATCGGTCCACGCGTCCGAGCAATACTATAGACGACGCGAGCGGCGTTGGACTTGTAATTTTTTTTTTTTTTTTTTTTTTTTTTTTTTTTTTTTTTTTTTATTCTCCGTCCCGTTCAACAGCCGGATCCTGTCGATATTCATTCTCGAACTCCCCGCGGGACACGGGTCCGCTCTTCAATTCTCGACCCCGATCGGTCCACGCCTCGTTTCATGCCCTCGATCGGTCCACGGGCAAAATTCCACGCCCGATCGGTCCACGCGTCCGAGCAATACTATAGACGACGCGAGCGGCGTTGGACTTGTAATTTTTTTTTTTTTTTTTTTTTTTTTTTTTTTTTTTTTTTTTATTCTCCGTCCCGTTCAACAGCCGGATCCTATCGATATTCATTCTCGAACTCCCCGCGGGACACGGGTCCGCTCTTCAATTCTCGACCCCGATCGGTCCACGCCTCGTTTCATGCCCTCGATCGGTCCACGGGCAAAATTCCACGCCCGATCGGTCCACGCGTCCGAGCAATACTATAGACGACGCGAGCGGCGTTGGACTTGTAATTTTTTTTTTTTTTTTTTTTTTTTTTTTTTTTTTTTTTTTTATTCTCCGTCCCGTTCAACAGCCGGATCCTGTCGATATTCATTCTCGAACTCCCCGCGGGACACGGGTCCGCTCTTCAATTCTCGACCCCGATCGGTCCACGCCTCGTTTCATGCCCTCGATCGGTCCACGGGCAAAATTCCACGCCCGATCGGTCCACGCGTCCGAGCAATACTATAGACGACGCGAGCGGCGTTGGACTTGTAATTTTTTTTTTTTTTTTTTTTTTTTTTTTTTTTTTTTTTTTTATTCTCCGTCCCGTTCAACAGCCGGATCCTATCGATATTCATTCTCGAACTCCCCGCGGGACACGGGTCCGCTCTTCAATTCTCGACCCCGATCGGTCCACGCCTCGTTTCATGCCCTCGATCGGTCCACGGGCGAAATTCCACGCCCGATCGGTCCACGCGTCCGAGCAATACTATAGACGACGCGAGCGGCGTTGGACTTGTAATTTTTTTTTTTTTTTTTTTTTTTTTTTTTTTTTTTTTTTTATTCTCCGTCCCGTTCAACAGCCGGATCCTGTCGATATTCATTCTCGAACTCCCCGCGGGACACGGGTCCGCTCTTCAATTCTCGACCCCGATCGGTCCACGCCTCGTTTCATGCCCTCGATCGGTCCACGGGCAAAATTCCACGCCCGATCGGTCCACGCGTCCGAGCAATACTATAGACGACGCGAGCGGCGTTGGACTTGTAATTTTTTTTTTTTTTTTTTTTTTTTTTTTTATTCTCCGTCCCGTTCAACAGCCGGATCCTATCGATATTCATTCTCGAACTCCCCGCGGGACACGGGTCCGCTCTTCAATTCTCGACCCCGATCGGTCCACGCCTCGTTTCATGCCCTCGATCGGTCCACGGGCAAAATTCCACGCCCGATCGGTCCACGCGTCCGAGCAATACTATAGACGACGCGAGCGGCGTTGGACTTGTAATTTTTTTTTTTTTTTTTTTTTTTTTTTTTTTTTTTTTTTTTATTCTCCGTCCCGTTCAACAGCCGGATCCTGTCGATATTCATTCTCGAACTCCCCGCGGGACACGGGTCCGCTCTTCAATTCTCGACCCCGATCGGTCCACGCCTCGTTTCATGCCCTCGATCGGTCCACGGGCAAAATTCCACGCCCGATCGGTCCACGCGTCCGAGCAATACTATAGACGACGCGAGCGGCGTTGGACTTGTAATTTTTTTTTTTTTTTTTTTTTTTTTTTTTTTTTTTTTTTTATTCTCCGTCCCGTTCAACAGCCGGATCCTATCGATATTCATTCTCGAACTCCCCGCGGGACACGGGTCCGCTCTTCAATTCTCGACCCCGATCGGTCCACGCCTCGTTTCATGCCCTCGATCGGTCCACGGGCAAAATTCCACGCCCGATCGGTCCACGCGTCCGAGCAATACTATAGACGACGCGAGCGGCGTTGGACTTGTAATTTTTTTTTTTTTTTTTTTTTTTTTTTTTTTTTTTTTTTTATTCTCCGTCCCGTTCAACAGCCGGATCCTGTCGATATTCATTCTCGAACTCCCCGCGGGACACGGGTCCGCTCTTCAATTCTCGACCCCGATCGGTCCACGCCTCGTTTCATGCCCTCGATCGGTCCACGGGCAAAATTCCACGCCCGATCGGTCCACGCGTCCGAGCAATACTATAGACGACGCGAGCGGCGTTGGACTTGTAATTTTTTTTTTTTTTTTTTTTTTTTTTTTTTTTTTTTTTTTTATTCTCCGTCCCGTTCAACAGCCGGATCCTATCGATATTCATTCTCGAACTCCCCGCGGGACACGGGTCCGCTCTTCAATTCTCGACCCCGATCGGTCCACGCCTCGTTTCATGCCCTCGATCGGTCCACGGGCAAAATTCCACGCCCGATCGGTCCACGCGTCCGAGCAATACTATAGACGACGCGAGCGGCGTTGGACTTGTAATTTTTTTTTTTTTTTTTTTTTTTTTTTTTTTTTTTTTTTTTATTCTCCGTCCCGTTCAACAGCCGGATCCTGTCGATATTCATTCTCGAACTCCCCGCGGGACACGGGTCCGCTCTTCAATTCTCGACCCCGATCGGTCCACGCCTCGTTTCATGCCCTCGATCGGTCCACGGGCAAAATTCCACGCCCGATCGGTCCACGCGTCCGAGCAATACTATAGACGACGCGAGCGGCGTTGGACTTGTAATTTTTTTTTTTTTTTTTTTTTTTTTTTTTTATTTTTTTTTTATTCTCCGTCCCGTTCAACAGCCGGATCCTATCGATATTCATTCTCGAACTCCCCGCGGGACACGGGTCCGCTCTTCAATTCTCGACCCCGATCGGTCCACGCCTCGTTTCATGCCCTCGATCGGTCCACGGGCAAAATTCCACGCCCGATCGGTCCACGCGTCCGAGCAATACTATAGACGACGCGAGCGGCGTTGGACTTGTAATTTTTTTTTTTTTTTTTTTTTTTTTTTTTTTTTTTTTTTTTTATTCTCCGTCCCGTTCAACAGCCGGATCCTGTCGATATTCATTCTCGAACTCCCCGCGGGACACGGGTCCGCTCTTCAATTCTCGACCCCGATCGGTCCACGCCTCGTTTCATGCCCTCGATCGGTCCACGGGCAAAATTCCACGCCCGATCGGTCCACGCGTCCGAGCAATACTATAGACGACGCGAGCGGCGTTGGACTTGTAATTTTTTTTTTTTTTTTTTTTTTTTTTTTTTTTTTTTTTTTTTATTCTCCGTCCCGTTCAACAGCCGGATCCTGTCGATATTCATTCTCGAACTCCCCGCGGGACACGGGTCCGCTCTTCAATTCTCGACCCCGATCGGTCCACGCCTCGTTTCATGCCCTCGATCGGTCCACGGGCAAAATTCCACGCCCGATCGGTCCACGCGTCCGAGCAATACTATAGACGACGCGAGCGGCGTTGGACTTGTAATTTTTTTTTTTTTTTTTTTTTTTTTTTTTTTTTTTTTTTTTATTCTCCGTCCCGTTCAACAGCCGGATCCTATCGATATTCATTCTCGAACTCCCCGCGGGACACGGGTCCGCTCTTCAATTCTCGACCCCGATCGGTCCACGCCTCGTTTCATGCCCTCGATCGGTCCACGGGCAAAATTCCACGCCCGATCGGTCCACGCGTCCGAGCAATACTATAGACGACGCGAGCGGCGTTGGACTTGTAATTTTTTTTTTTTTTTTTTTTTTTTTTTTTTTTTTTTTTTTTATTCTCCGTCCCGTTCAACAGCCGGATCCTATCGATATTCATTCTCGAACTCCCCGCGGGACACGGGTCCGCTCTTCAATTCTCGACCCCGATCGGTCCACGCCTCGTTTCATGCCCTCGATCGGTCCACGGGCGAAATTCCACGCCCGATCGGTCCACGCGTCCGAGCAATACTATAGACGACGCGAGCGGCGTTGGACTTGTAATTTTTTTTTTTTTTTTTTTTTTTTTTTTTTTTTTTTTTTATTCTCCGTCCCGTTCAACAGCCGGATCCTGTCGATATTCATTCTCGAACTCCCCGCGGGACACGGGTCCGCTCTTCAATTCTCGACCCCGATCGGTCCACGCCTCGTTTCATGCCCTCGATCGGTCCACGGGCAAAATTCCACGCCCGATCGGTCCACGCGTCCGAGCAATACTATAGACGACGCGAGCGGCGTTGGACTTGTAATTTTTTTTTTTTTTTTTTTTTTTTTTTTTTATTCTCCGTCCCGTTCAACAGCCGGATCCTATCGATATTCATTCTCGAACTCCCCGCGGGACACGGGTCCGCTCTTCAATTCTCGACCCCGATCGGTCCACGCCTCGTTTCATGCCCTCGATCGGTCCACGGGCAAAATTCCACGCCCGATCGGTCCACGCGTCCGAGCAATACTATAGACGACGCGAGCGGCGTTGGACTTGTAATTTTTTTTTTTTTTTTTTTTTTTTTTTTTTTTTTTTTTTTTATTCTCCGTCCCGTTCAACAGCCGGATCCTGTCGATATTCATTCTCGAACTCCCCGCGGGACACGGGTCCGCTCTTCAATTCTCGACCCCGATCGGTCCACGCCTCGTTTCATGCCCTCGATCGGTCCACGGGCAAAATTCCACGCCCGATCGGTCCACGCGTCCGAGCAATACTATAGACGACGCGAGCGGCGTTGGACTTGTAATTTTTTTTTTTTTTTTTTTTTTTTTTTTTTTTTTTTTTTTATTCTCCGTCCCGTTCAACAGCCGGATCCTATCGATATTCATTCTCGAACTCCCCGCGGGACACGGGTCCGCTCTTCAATTCTCGACCCCGATCGGTCCACGCCTCGTTTCATGCCCTCGATCGGTCCACGGGCAAAATTCCACGCCCGATCGGTCCACGCGTCCGAGCAATACTATAGACGACGCGAGCGGCGTTGGACTTGTAATTTTTTTTTTTTTTTTTTTTTTTTTTTTTTTTTTTTTTTTATTCTCCGTCCCGTTCAACAGCCGGATCCTGTCGATATTCATTCTCGAACTCCCCGCGGGACACGGGTCCGCTCTTCAATTCTCGACCCCGATCGGTCCACGCCTCGTTTCATGCCCTCGATCGGTCCACGGGCAAAATTCCACGCCCGATCGGTCCACGCGTCCGAGCAATACTATAGACGACGCGAGCGGCGTTGGACTTGTAATTTTTTTTTTTTTTTTTTTTTTTTTTTTTTTTTTTTTTTTTTATTCTCCGTCCCGTTCAACAGCCGGATCCTGTCGATATTCATTCTCGAACTCCCCGCGGGACACGGGTCCGCTCTTCAATTCTCGACCCCGATCGGTCCACGCCTCGTTTCATGCCCTCGATCGGTCCACGGGCAAAATTCCACGCCCGATCGGTCCACGCGTCCGAGCAATACTATAGACGACGCGAGCGGCGTTGGACTTGTAATTTTTTTTTTTTTTTTTTTTTTTTTTTTTTATTTTTTTTTTATTCTCCGTCCCGTTCAACAGCCGGATCCTATCGATATTCATTCTCGAACTCCCCGCGGGACACGGGTCCGCTCTTCAATTCTCGACCCCGATCGGTCCACGCCTCGTTTCATGCCCTCGATCGGTCCACGGGCAAAATTCCACGCCCGATCGGTCCACGCGTCCGAGCAATACTATAGACGACGCGAGCGGCGTTGGACTTGTAATTTTTTTTTTTTTTTTTTTTTTTTTTTTTTTTTTTTTTTTTTATTCTCCGTCCCGTTCAACAGCCGGATCCTGTCGATATTCATTCTCGAACTCCCCGCGGGACACGGGTCCGCTCTTCAATTCTCGACCCCGATCGGTCCACGCCTCGTTTCATGCCCTCGATCGGTCCACGGGCAAAATTCCACGCCCGATCGGTCCACGCGTCCGAGCAATACTATAGACGACGCGAGCGGCGTTGGACTTGTAATTTTTTTTTTTTTTTTTTTTTTTTTTTTTTTTTTTTTTTTTTTATTCTCCGTCCCGTTCAACAGCCGGATCCTGTCGATATTCATTCTCGAACTCCCCGCGGGACACGGGTCCGCTCTTCAATTCTCGACCCCGATCGGTCCACGCCTCGTTTCATGCCCTCGATCGGTCCACGGGCAAAATTCCACGCCCGATCGGTCCACGCGTCCGAGCAATACTATAGACGACGCGAGCGGCGTTGGACTTGTAATTTTTTTTTTTTTTTTTTTTTTTTTTTTTTTTTTTTTTTTATTCTCCGTCCCGTTCAACAGCCGGATCCTATCGATATTCATTCTCGAACTCCCCGCGGGACACGGGTCCGCTCTTCAATTCTCGACCCCGATCGGTCCACGCCTCGTTTCATGCCCTCGATCGGTCCACGGGCAAAATTCCACGCCCGATCGGTCCACGCGTCCGAGCAATCCTATAGACGACGCGAGCGGCGTTGGACTTGTAATTTTTTTTTTTTTTTTTTTTTTTTTTTTTTTTTTTTTTTTTATTCTCCGTCCCGTTCAACAGCCGGATCCTGTCGATATTCATTCTCGAACTCCCCGCGGGACACGGGTCCGCTCTTCAATTCTCGACCCCGATCGGTCCACGCCTCGTTTCATGCCCTCGATCGGTCCACGGGCAAAATTCCACGCCCGATCGGTCCACGCGTCCGAGCAATACTATAGACGACGCGAGCGGCGTTGGACTTGTAATTTTTTTTTTTTTTTTTTTTTTTTTTTTTTTTTTTTTTTTTATTCTCCGTCCCGTTCAACAGCCGGATCCTGTCGATATTCATTCTCGAACTCCCCGCGGGACACGGGTCCGCTCTTCAATTCTCGACCCCGATCGGTCCACGCCTCGTTTCATGCCCTCGATCGGTCCACGGGCAAAATTCCACGCCCGATCGGTCCACGCGTCCGAGCAATCCTATAGACGACGCGAGCGGCGTTGGACTTGTAATTTTTTTTTTTTTTTTTTTTTTTTTTTTTTTTTTTTTTTTTTATTCTCCGTCCCGTTCAACAGCCGGATCCTGTCGATATTCATTCTCGAACTCCCCGCGGGACACGGGTCCGCTCTTCAATTCTCGACCCCGATCGGTCCACGCCTCGTTTCATGCCCTCGATCGGTCCACGGGCAAAATTCCACGCCCGATCGGTCCACGCGTCCGAGCAATACTATAGACGACGCGAGCGGCGTTGGACTTGTAATTTTTTTTTTTTTTTTTTTTTTTTTTTTTTTTTTTTTTTTATTCTCCGTCCCGTTCAACAGCCGGATCCTGTCGATATTCATTCTCGAACTCCCCGCGGGACACGGGTCCGCTCTTCAATTCTCGACCCCGATCGGTCCACGCCTCGTTTCATGCCCTCGATCGGTCCACGGGCAAAATTCCACGCCCGATCGGTCCACGCGTCCGAGCAATACTATAGACGACGCGAGCGGCGTTGGACTTGTAATTTTTTTTTTTTTTTTTTTTTTTTTTTTTTTTTTTTTTTTTATTCTCCGTCCCGTTCAACAGCCGGATCCTATCGATATTCATTCTCGAACTCCCCGCGGGACACGGGTCCGCTCTTCAATTCTCGACCCCGATCGGTCCACGCCTCGTTTCATGCCCTCGATCGGTCCACGGGCAAAATTCCACGCCCGATCGGTCCACGCGTCCGAGCAATACTATAGACGACGCGAGCGGCGTTGGACTTGTAATTTTTTTTTTTTTTTTTTTTTTTTTTTTTTTTTTTTTTTTTTATTCTCCGTCCCGTTCAACAGCCGGATCCTGTCGATATTCATTCTCGAACTCCCCGCGGGACACGGGTCCGCTCTTCAATTCTCGACCCCGATCGGTCCACGCCTCGTTTCATGCCCTCGATCGGTCCACGGGCAAAATTCCACGCCCGATCGGTCCACGCGTCCGAGCAATACTATAGACGACGCGAGCGGCGTTGGACTTGTAATTTTTTTTTTTTTTTTTTTTTTTTTTTTTTTTTTTTTTTTATTCTCCGTCCCGTTCAACAGCCGGATCCTGTCGATATTCATTCTCGAACTCCCCGCGGGACACGGGTCCGCTCTTCAATTCTCGACCCCGATCGGTCCACGCCTCGTTTCATGCCCTCGATCGGTCCACGGGCAAAATTCCACGCCCGATCGGTCCACGCGTCCGAGCAATACTATAGACGACGCGAGCGGCGTTGGACTTGTAATTTTTTTTTTTTTTTTTTTTTTTTTTTTTTTTTTTTTTTTTTTTATTCTCCGTCCCGTTCAACAGCCGGATCCTGTCGATATTCATTCTCGAACTCCCCGCGGGACACGGGTCCGCTCTTCAATTCTCGACCCCGATCGGTCCACGCCTCGTTTCATGCCCTCGATCGGTCCACGGGCAAAATTCCACGCCCGATCGGTCCACGCGTCCGAGCAATACTATAGACGACGCGAGCGGCGTTGGACTTGTAATTTTTTTTTTTTTTTTTTTTTTTTTTTTTTTTTTTTTTTTATTCTCCGTCCCGTTCAACAGCCGGATCCTGTCGATATTCATTCTCGAACTCCCCGCGGGACACGGGTCCGCTCTTCAATTCTCGACCCCGATCGGTCCACGCCTCGTTTCATGCCCTCGATCGGTCCACGGGCAAAATTCCACGCCCGATCGGTCCACGCGTCCGAGCAATACTATAGACGACGCGAGCGGCGTTGGACTTGTAATTTTTTTTTTTTTTTTTTTTTTTTTTTTTTTTTTTTTTTTATTCTCCGTCCCGTTCAACAGCCGGATCCTGTCGATATTCATTCTCGAACTCCCCGCGGGACACGGGTCCGCTCTTCAATTCTCGACCCCGATCGGTCCACGCCTCGTTTCATGCCCTCGATCGGTCCACGGGCAAAATTCCACGCCCGATCGGTCCACGCGTCCCGAGCAATACTATAGACGACGCGAGCGGCGTTGGACTTGTAATTTTTTTTTTTTTTTTTTTTTTTTTTTTTTTTTTTTTTTTTTATTCTCCGTCCCGTTCAACAGCCGGATCCTGTCGATATT